>JBBPME010000310.1:6289-26142 GCA_038090155.1 Rossbeevera pachydermis
ACTGCAGATGCGGGACTGGAAGCAGAGGACGAAGAAGATGACGATGGTGAAAGTGAAGGCTCGTCAATCGATGTCCACGCACAAGCGGGCGGGGGTGAATCTCCACGGTGTCGCACCCCTATAACGCAACTTCACACGGACGAGGACACAGATGCGCAAACGAAGAAGATTGGGCCGCCGAGGGTGAATCCGCGAAAACGGTCGTCGGATGATTTGGATGCGGTTCCAGGCAGCGATGTTAATGTCTCTGTGGATGCTGGGGCTACAAGAGGAGGGACGCGTGTGGGGACTCCGCCGAAGAGGGTCAAGGTTGGGGTGCACGACTCTGTGGGGGCCGAAGAACATGTGGTCAAGGAACCCGTAATTATCTCGCCGCCCGTGAGGAGAACAGGAAAGGAGGTGGTCGGCGCAGCGCCTGGATCTGGATCTGTGTCACGCCAGAGGAAACGATCATCGGAGGAGCTCGAGGTTAGTGGGGGTGGAGCGAGCCCACGATCAGGATCAGGATCAGGCGCTACGGGGGGGGGCGAGGACAAGCAGCAGAAGCGGTTACGCGTGGATGGGTCGGGGTCAGTCAAGGTCAAAACATGGAGCGCCACTCATCGCCCCCACACAAGCGGGGCAAGGACGTCGTTGCGTTCTTCGAGATCGTCTCCGCAGTCGACCTCGACCTCGGCTTGTACTTCAACTCCTGTGACTGGTCTTGGAGTGTCTCCACCATTGTCGGCGTCAGCATCAGTGAGGGTGAAGAGCGTGGATGTGGATGTGGACAGCGGGGGGATCAGGTCGCTCAGGGCAGGGTTGGTGAATGGGGGCGAGTTGGACGGGCTGTACGTGTTTGAGGAGACCTAAGTTGAGGAGGGGTTTGAGTCTGCGATAATGGGTTGGGCCAAGATTGGACTGCTGCCGTCCACAGGTGCGACGCCCTCCACCCCACTCTCCATTTCTATTCTATGGATCACGGGGCAGAGGGCCGGGATAGCGAAGAGGGGCGATGGTTGACCCCGTCGACCAGGGGAACACCTTTGGACGCCTCACTTTTCGCATGTCTGTCTGACATTCAATCGCACCCTGCCATGTTCATGTTTTGTTTTCGTTCTTGATTCGGAATGATGTTCCCTCATGTATCTTAGGTGTTTGTTTCTTTTCATATACTTAACCGTTCCTTTCCTGATTTCGTTCGTGTTTCCGGTCAGTTTGGTTTCGTTCCATGTCTGTATAAGTTGATATCAAGTCTGAAAAATTCTGTACGAGTATACCAATGACATTGTTTTTTCTCTCTAATATTTCTGTATCATCCTCGTGTCTGCGTGCATGACTGACTATTGTAGTATAAATAGTTGTGTGAGTCTCCAGAAAAAGAAAAAGAGCCTCATGCCCGCTGGCTGGATTGAACAACCGACCTCATCATTACGAGTGACGCGCTCTACCACTGAGCTAAGCGGGCTCTTCAGACAACCCGGTTACTTCGTTTTATTATGGAGAACTATCGAACAGTATGATCGGCATGTCCACAATTGTCATTCGAATACAGATGCATGTCGTGCGAACCGATTGTGCATGCACAGGCGGACTCGCAGTGGGAAGTAGTGTAATACGCCCACGATGTATTGTGTTTCGGGTAGACTAGACTGGAAGCTCGGTCATCACTGCTGGAAAGTCCTACAGGTACAAAATGGAAGTAACACATATAATACATACGCCGTGACCGTGCACTGGGAAATTGATTGATCGTCAACATGAAATCATAATACAACATCAATCCCATGATTGTTCAAGCTGCGACACGTTAGCCACCACTGTCGCCACGACCGTCCCTTGTCCTTGTTGCTGCCCCTTGCGACGCGCCTTCTCCTTCCTCGCCTTCCGCTTGGCGCTGCCGTTCCGCCGCTTCCCAAAGTATGGATTGAAGATTTCGCGCAAGAGTTCCTTGAGCAGCCCACCTGCATACGCGTTCCTCTTTGGGAACATCCTGCCCGGCTTCATCGTATACCTCCGGAGCTCCTCGAGTGTGTCGAACTTGCGGACGCGCTGGCCCGTACGAGCACACTCGAGGAGGTCCACGATGTTTACGTGTGCATCCCACACGAGCTGTTCCGGATCAGAGGAACATCAAGAACGTCGATCCGAACTTTAATAACAATAATAATAATAATAGGACATCGACATCGACTCACCCTCCGACATTCTTCGACAGTATCAGGAATGGGCACGATATCGATCGCAACACACAAGTTCTGCCACGCAGCGAGGCCGGTGTCTGTACCGTACACGAAATTGAACTGCTGCACGAGCGCGTCGTTGAAGTCGACGCGAGCGACTGCCAGCGTCGTCGACTGCGTCTCCCACTGCGCGACCCTGCGGAGGCGTTTGAAGTTGCTGTGCGCGGTGTGGTTCTGCTCGTAGGCGAACCCGAGGCGGGCGAACTGCATGAAGAAGTCTTCGAGGGGTGCCATGGTCGCGGTGCTCTCGGGCTCGCTCATGGTTGGTGGTGCCAGTGGCGTTCCTGTGTTGGCTGGGAGAACGGCATTTCTCAGTGGAGAGTTGTAATACAGTAATCTCTGATCCTCACTGTCTTTGGAGAACTTGGCTGGATGGTGTGGCGGCACGGAGTGGACGTGACTTGGACCAGAGCCAGAGGGGAACCCTATTTATGGTTTCCATGGTGCTGTGTCATACGTAGCTCCTGTGCACTGATTACGCCGCATCACGCATCAACTCAATTGTGTCCTTTTGATGAGTCACCAGCAAGCAGAACCTCGTTCCGTAACATGAGGCGACCACGTGTTCCGGATTGGAGGAACTTGAAAGTGAATCGAAGTGAGTTAGTGTCCACGTTGGAGTCATCTAGATGAAACTGTTCCTTCAAGTTGTAAGTTGAATGCGTTCTTAGTGCGTGTTCCGCGATTCACCGCGGCACCTTCGCGCTGAGTTGACTATAGCCCGAACCGGAAGGTGACCTGGTGTCGGTCTGAATTTGTAGCACATAAGGGTTTGATTGGTCAACTCGAACTCCATGGTTCGATCAATTCAAGCACACCGATATATTTGCCTTTGTATCGCAACAAACCAAAATCAATCTAGCCTAAGACTTTTACAACAACCGCTTCAGCTCTGCACGAGCAGCCTGCAGTCTCTGCAACTTTCCCTGGATGTCTTGACGGGATGATACAATGCTGGTGGGTTCCTCCAACATGCTCTTGCACCGCTCGTATCCGTCCGGTCCGGTAATCTGGAGTCCCTCCTGAAGCGCCTTCTCAGCCCCCTTCTGTATACCCAGTACAAGTTCGTGGTCGATAGCCATCGGAACCATGTCTGCAAAACGCTTGTATGCGACTGTGAATGTCGAGTCAGCTTATTACTTCATAGTAAAAATCTGGCGTAGCTCTACCTTGGAAGTAAGCCCGCACGCTCGCCATGATGTTCAGAGCTGCATCCCATGGATCAGGGGGAAGTAGCTTGGGGAGGTCGGTCACCTGTGCTGGTATTCCTATTTCATTAAGGCCACTAAGGACTTTGTTCACTGGGTTCTCGTAGCCTGGACGGCTGGGTTGTTGGCTCAACTGTCCCAGGTGGAGTTTCGTCACCAAATTGCGGTCGCTTCGGGCGGCTTTGTAGTAGCTAAGGAATTTGTCTTTATAGTCAGCGTAATAATGCGTATTTTGAGTGGTTGGGCCACGCTCAAGGTCGAGCAGCCACTGGATCCTCTCTTTGGTTCTGCCGGCAGCCTCATCGAGATGATCATAAAGAATCATCCTATTTCACGATGAGCCTCGAAAATATGGATAAAAAACTCATGACCCACAGGATTGCTTGCTTTGCATTACCATTGCCCATATGCACAAAGTGCGCTTCCACAAGTTTCCCGAGATCGGCTCTCAAAATCTCGTAAACTTCATCAAAGAGGATCATTGTGGCTGGGCTCCATTTTTGCGTAAACCCTTTGATGTAGTTACGCTGAACCACGAAAGGGTAGTTGTCGGGAAGCTCTCGAGTACGCGCGCTGGTAAGGTTGCATCAAAGCGGAATCAAAATAGCTTTCGGAGCCAACAACTACCTTTGCGCTTCTTTCAGGACTTCATCGACATATACCTTACTGTCCCCTGTGTGATATCCCACCGCTGATGAATCTCCATCTTCATTGACCAAAAAGGATGCCTCCGGCAATTCATTGATGTCCGTCTTCGTCCATGGAACAAAGTATGGAGCAGTGCTCCGAATGGCAGTCTTGAAGGCTTCCTGGTGTGGGCGAATACGTTGCAGCAGTCCATCCTCTTCAGAGGTACCCTCCACACGGCGTTCCAAATCTCGCGTGAAACTTCCAAGAAGACGGAGAACTTCACCGATATGGTCCGAAGATGGGGCAGCCGGTAGAGCCTGAAGCCTCTTTTGTGTCTCTTGAATGGCATTCATTAACTCCTCCTGAATCTTAGGTAGCCTAGGCGAGGTTTCAAACTTTCGTCCACAATCTGAAAAGATGTAACTGACCTCTTCGAAATCAGCTCTGACAAAATATGCCCTAGTTTCTCCGTCAGGCGACTTGTTCTCAGGTACTTTTGATACTGTGGTTCGAGAGAACACCATGGTTGCACCGAGGTGAACCACTCATTTTCACGTTGGCGTGCTTTCTCCCAGGTGATACCTTTGGAGACATCCTGTGAGGAAGGTTGTTTGACACAATACCAATGGTTGACCAATGGTTCTGTCTCGTTGCGAAGGATCCGGAGCCATGGGTCTTCATCGCCCGCAGGAATACGATCGGGCTTAGTGAGGACCCCTATTGAAAGAGTGGATCAATATCTTAGGTGGGAGAGATTCGACCATCGTGGACTCACCAACGGTTCTCTGGCCAAGCGGGTCGTATTGTTTTGCTATTTGGTGTGCTCCTTGGTTTTCAAAGTCGGCTTGCGAAATAATTATCTTAAACACTGGCATTTGGAACACGAGAAAATAATTGAACACCTACTCTCACAAGCCACGGTGAGCAGTATGACGCAACTTGGCTTCTCTATGTATGTGGTTACCAATGACTTGACAAGCTCTATGTCACGATCATCGCTTCCCCTCCCGACACTGGCAATGAGACCCGGAAGATCCACGAAAGACAGATCCGTAAGTTCTGGGCCACTGATCTCCAGTGAAACGTAGTTCTTGGAAAACGACACTTCACTTTCATCTGGAAACTCGTCTTGATGAAGGTACCTGTCAGGATCCTTGGATGGATTGAGGATGGCCCTCTGGGCACGCCGGATACGATCATCAACCTCTGATTTGTCGGTGATAGGACTACCAAAGGAGACGATCTTCACTTCGATGGGTATCCCGCTGGCATCGGTACTGAAGTGGAGCTTAACCAAACATCTCCACGGAGAACCTGATTGGGAGAGTTTGCACTCCGTTGGGCACCTACATGAAAATGAATAAATGAGCTGAAATGAGGAGGAATGCATACCTAGTGCAGGTCCCCGATGACCGAGGCAGTGTGATGCCAGAAATCGATTCGATGAGGGATGATTTGCCCGCACTCTGGTTTCCGATGACGGCAATCATAGGTAAGTCAATGTCGGTCTGTACGCTGAAAAACACGGCGGTTGTGAGTACGGCAAGGTGGTTATGAGGATGGGAGAACATCGCACCCGGTATCACGAAGACGATTAATGAGCTGCAACATCGCTCTTCTGTTGCCGGTGCTTGCAGGATCTAATAGCCCCACAGCTACGCCATTGGCAACGATCTCATCCGCAACAGTGTCCGACATCGGGTCGGAGGACGCTGAAGTGAAGACGGAAGACGTCGAGGCCGGCGTTCTACTTCGGAGTCGGGTTTTGGAAGGGGTTGCACCGGTGGGGGGCATGAGGGCTAAAAAATGCAGGGATGTTAATGGTGGGGGCGTTGGTCTGGCTTATATAGGCTGCTATACGAAGCTGTGACTCACTTCCTGTGGTTCGACGTTGTCAAAAGATGCAAGAAGCAAGTCCACATCAGTTGTCACGACGTACAGCCACGATCATTACAAAACAACCTAGAACAAAGTCTCCAAATGGTTGCTGCTGTATCTAGCTGCCCAAGAGTAACATTATTAAGGTTGCCAGCTCCTCGCTTCAGTTAGTATCTTCAATGTTTCTTGGATATTATGATTCAACTTGAAGGTTACCTCACCTATGAGTCGGATTACTACTACATGATGATCTGGGCGAAGGGCAAGTTTGACCCGGGCTTGGATCCTCAAGGGACAAACTCACGCCCACAGAAGACACAGCCCATGCCGCGTATCTGAATGAGATGCTCAGGAAGTGGAAACAATTGTGAAGAAGCAGTGGTGCACACGGCATATGATTGTTGCAAACCTTGAGCTTATCTTCAGCGACTTCTCTTGCACGCTAACCCAGCCAGCCTGGGCCGGCCATTTTCACTTGCATTGGTGACTTCAAAGTGGTAACTTATAGAGCGGCAGATCCTAATTTCCTAAAGTTCAACTTGAAGATTTGTGCTAATTGCCGGACGCTACGACACTGGCCGGACCGTCCAATGGCGTCCATCACACACTCTCAAGCCAGACTAGGCTGCAGTCCAGTCACCTGCCCCGGTAAAACTCCTGCACTGATACCTTTATATACAAGCAACTTCCTATCTCGTAGCCTACAATTCCGTTGCACAGAATGTTGAACACCAACACTTGTAAAATATGACGAAAGTCCGAGCCTCCGAGTCCGATTCCAACCCACTGGAAGAGCACTGGGCGGTGCCAACACTCGGGGAGAGGGGACAACAGAACGTAAACAGCGATACAATTGATGCGGAACCAGGGCGAGAGCAGCAGTATACATATGGAGACTCTATCACGTGCGGTGATCGGAGACAGTCCGTGCAACCTTACACATCCCGGTAGATTTATCTTCTTTGGCAGTCAGGGTACCATTGACCACACAGTTTCTCCCTGAAATAAGCAACAAACTGATGTGTTTTGAGTACCAGACAGGACGCCTTTCCTAGTTATGGAAGGAAGGCGGTGATGACACTGACGCTGTACGCTGGGGCAGTGAAGTTGAACGTTTGGCCGACCAACAAGGGGGTCAACATAATAACCTGTCCCCTGCTCGCGACGTTGAATGGCAACACGAATGTCACCATTGCAGGTTCATCATTGTAGTTGACGACCTAGAAGGTAGAATGGAAGAATACACCATTGTTATTGAAGGAATCTGTGTGCGCCATGCCTCGGTGGGAATACGGTACCACGGTGAACACTGAAGAGCTGTGTTTGCCAGGCAACAAAACGACATTGGCATTGGATGAGTGTGAGCAGAGAGATCATACTTTCTGGACATAGTAACTGGTCGAAAGGAACTTACTCGAAAGAGATCATGTTTAGTGTCTAGAGTCAAAGCAGTGAGTGACGAAGAAGAAATGAGGGGCAGAAACTTGCCTACATGGGTCGGGTGCCAATGTTCGACAAGAGCGGCACATAGGCAGCGGCAAACAGGATGTCCCCATTCCTTTCAAAGTCAATCATGAACGCAGTTTCCGTCACAGAACCTTCGCGGATCATCATGAGATGGTGAACTCGCACGACAGAGTGGCTTACCTAAAAGGATAATCCATGGCGGACCCGTCATTGTTGGTGGTGACAGCGTATTCGCCCTGCAAGGAAATGAGCGTCTCAGTAGCAGTGCGCTTACGCACGAGTTCTTGCATGCATGTACTGCGTGCCATCGCGCTAAGTACATACAGAGTGAGTAATAGGGGCAGTAACGGAGTGGGCCTTTCTGGTTACCCCATAGGCATCATAAGTGAATGCGTTCTGGACGAAGTAGTCTAATCGCGAATTGAACTCAGAAGATGAAATACGGAGACAACGTTATCTTACTAAGGGTATTGTAAAGATGGTTGTCGTATTCAGTTGGAGCAGGACTCAAGATGGGATCGAACGAGAGGGTGGTAGCGATGAAGTCTTGTTGTTAATCTCCGAGTCCTCGCCAATGTACATACCAGACATACGAAGGTTTCATCTCAGACAAGGCCCACTTATTCTCTGTCGTCAGAAGAAGATTGGTTACACAACGATGACACCAAATGTGCACCGTTGCAAGGTCGACTCGTAAGCCATTGTCTATATACGTGGGGGGGAGAAAGAAAACATACGAAAGTGGTTAACTGCACTGGTTCCATTGAATGTGACAGTGAATTTATTTGACGTGGAAGTGGGAGACGAGGTTGGCATCAAAGATACGTTAATTTGCTGTTGATCTGAAGCGGAAGCGTTACGAGACGTGTCCGCTGTAGAGAATGACCCTCAGTCACTCAGTGACGGTCACTACGCATCTGCTTACTAATACGCTCCCTCCCTTCAACGACATGGAATGTCCAGTCTCGGATTCTGATGAGCAAGTTGTTCATCGGTTAAAACGGTTCAAGGTCTTTTTCCATTTTTCAATATCTTCACGCGCCTGACGGATCTTTTTCCAGTTCCAGTCTTATGCCGAATCATTGAAAGATGTCCACGCACCGTCTGCATTCGATCTCACAACATTTGACGACGACATAGCAGTGTGTTCGCTATTCTCTGACTTGTTTGTGCACTGTACACCATTAACGGATGCTCATATGTACTTCAGGACAATGATTCGCATTTTTATGTGTCCCTTCAACAATGGAGACAGCTCAGTCTATCCCCGTCGTTCGTCCAGTTCGCCAACAAGACCAGTCCCCTTTCCCTTTCCATGCCTCTCCTCTTGCACAACTGGAGGAACATTGTCGAGTTATGGATGGCCGCAGTAGACGATGCTGATGACGAAGGGCTACGTGCACTTCTCGAGTATGCAAGCCTTCATTTGTGCTTACCCTCTTCTTACCCCATGTCAGCCTTCTCCAGAAGCTTTCGCATGACCTTCGTACAACTCTATCGCCTACTTACGCCCACCTGTTATCCAAGCTCCTTGGTTTTCTTCCCCATCCCATTATGGCTCCCACGTTGACGGCATTACTAGCAACGCTGTCGGGGCTTTTCAAGTACCTCCTTGTACCGTCTATATACTTGGATCTTTTACAGCAAACGTGGTCTTCCTTCCACGCTGTACTACCGAGATGTAGTCCCGAAGTGCAACGTGCTGCTGCTGAGGTTTGGGCGTCTGTACTACGTCGTTTAAAGACCTCTGCCCGCGAAAAGGCAATTCTCTTCATGGCTAACAACCTGGACGGAGTAGAAACTGCTGCTGTTTGGGCGTTCGTGTTTGCTTGCAAAGTTTGCATATCTCCCGTTCCAGGTTTCCAGTGTACTGATCATCCTCCCTTTACTACCCAGTCCGTCTCCTCGACACTCCACACGACTTCACCTTCGATAATCGGATCCGTAATCAATTGCTATTTGAATTGCGAAAATCCCGATTTACTATATACACTTCTACGGCGAACACTCACTTCAATAATTCACCATTGCAAGGGCACCGAGGAGTTTTCCGCCATTACCGAGATACTCTCAACTCGATTTTCGATTATCGTTAGCCAATATCCATCAAATGATAATGATGCAGAAAGAGAGCGCCTCTGCCGTGTATTGCAGTTGATCACTGTCGTCTGTACTGTACGCCAGGGGTCTCGATTATCTCGTAAGTTTCTTATTTCTTTTCGTTAGCTCGTCCATTTACTTGCTTCAAAGCTCCCCAACGGTTACAATTGGCTTCTATGCTGCCGAATATCCATATTTGTCCTCCGATTGAGACCGCTCTCCTTGAATTTTCCGTTGCCCTCCTTTCAGCAAGTGACACATCCATCGCTACGAGCACTGGCCGTCTATTCATGACCGAAGCTCTCAAAGTACCCAAGTTTGGGGTTTCACTCCTTGGCGCGCTTGCTGAGCTATCCTGGAGTGGATGGAAAATGGTTGCTCTGCCTGCCTTGATTAAATCCACTAGTGATCTCCTCGCAGCAGAGCCAAAACAAACCTTGCGTTTACTTGCAAATCTCAAACACCATGATAAACTTGGGGAGGTGGACATCGTATGGAGATGTACCATCAACAATTGGCTTTGCGAACGGCTGTCTCGTTGGGAACTCAATCCAGATTATGTAGATGAGCTGCATAGCCTTCTGTCGTTGTCCGCATACGTCGAGAAGATGCCAATATTATTGGTAGGGATTGTCGAGTGCATGCTTGATGCACCCAACCCAGAGACTTCGTGGAATGCGTCCTATGCCAATACGGCCTGGGTTTTGTTGGCATGTATGCGCACTCTTGCGGGATCGAAGAACACATCATGGAAACATCAGGTTGATTTGGTGGGATGGACTAGGACGGTGGTGCAGCGATGGTCCTGGTCTCACTGTGCTCTCAGCGGTTTAGTCAGTCTCATACAATCAAGGTAAGATGAAACCTCGCTCATTGCGCACACTCATCCCAAATTTCTTCAGTTCATCAACCTCCGATTCTTTGACATTCGAAGAGTTGTACTTGCACCTACGGACGTGCATTGTCTCGCATTCACGATCGTTGCGACTGAGCGCGCTTAAGCTTCTAGCTTCCAAGTTGGTGAAGTCGTCGCCAAGAGAGCAAGACGCGCTGAAGCGGTGTTTGCAAGGGGAGGAAGTTTCCCTAGATGTTCAGGGAGTACGCGAACGCGTGTTACGAATCGGTCGGATCGGACAGGTGGTTAAGGGTGATGAATCGTTGGCCACTGACCTTTGTATTAGATGGTTGACCTGTGCGTATTCATCTTGCTTTTGTTCAACCCTGGTTGAACCTTCTTGTACAGCTCAGCTGAAGGTCAATTTGCGACCACTATGGTCACCGGCAACAGAGGCACTCTCTTCCTTGGCTAAGCAATTCGGAGATTCTGTTTGGACCTGCATTTTTAACGAGTTGCGGGCGGTCGCGATAATGA
Source organism: Rossbeevera pachydermis (assembly GCA_038090155.1). Classification (NCBI taxonomy): domain Eukaryota; kingdom Fungi; phylum Basidiomycota; class Agaricomycetes; order Boletales; family Boletaceae; genus Leccinum; species Leccinum pachyderme. Next base: position 17,167 of record JBBPME010000310.1, read on the forward strand.
AGAATGGTCAGGAACTTCCAAAATGGTTGAGTAAGGATGCCTCGCAAGATGTAAATGACGATGTTTGGGAGGAGGAACGGACATGGAGGGATGGCGCTGCGCATCACATTAAGAGTGTGATTTCGAGATGGCTAGACGAACACCACGTCCAGAAAACCATCATTCTGGCGAGTCCGCTGTCTTCCAGGTTTTGATTAGCTCCATTTACGCACTTCAATAGGACCAAACTCCCTCTGACCGATTTGATTCGGGTTCGTTCGAGGTACAGTTGCTGTTGACGCTCAGTCAATGCCCGTCCCTTGCAGAGAAATACAACCGCGAGCTCGTTCCTTTCTTTCTATCAATGGCTGCCAATGACGACGCCATTTCACACCTTCCCCGCTACAAATTGAATGCCTGGCTCAGTTTGTTCTGCAAGTTTACCAATCCCAAGGCGGTCCATTCCACAGCGACTCTCTTTGCCCTATACCGCACCCTCTTATCCCACCCCGATCGAACGCTACAAACCATGGCGCTCAGCTGTGTGTTTACGTACAAGCCTCCCAACCTCGTGAGGTATGAGGAGACGCTTCGTCGTTTCTTGGATGACACACTATGGCGAGATCAGCTGGCTCATCTCAATTTTACCTCTTTGGACCCCGCCGACAGACCGATGTTCGTGGATGTAACGATTCGTTTACTCTTTGGCATCATGCTTGACAGGAAGGAACAAACGAGAGGAGATAGGAGAGCCGCGGTGCTCGGTGCGCTTGCACTGTGTTCGGAGGATGAGCTCGAACTGCTCGTGGATCTAATGTTGAAACCGATAGGGTCAAGCAGCCGGAAGTGGCGAGGTGATGATGATGAGTTCGCGTTGGTGGAGGTGCCAGGGAGCGTGTCTCCGAAGCAGCAGGTCGGGTTTTTGAATCTGTTGTGCAAAGTGCTGAAGCATCTCGGGCCAAGGGTGGTATCGCACTGGCCTGCTCTTCTTGGAACTACTCTGAGCCTCGCCGCATCTGCACAGGTCCGATTGAGAGAGTCAAGGCAGACTGATGGATTGGTTGTGGGCGAAGCTACCGAGGAACAAGACGAGCAAGATGGAGAGGATGATGTTGACGACGACGAGGTCCATGACAGTGTCGACAAGGATTCAATGACGAAACCAATACGTTTGGTTCGACAACTTGCGCTCAGGCGGTTGGCAGACTTTTTCCGCATTCCGGTCTCTTTCGATTTCTCAGGTTACCTTCAAGCCTCCTTTCATGCTATTCTTTCACCACGACTTTCCCTCTTCGATCAAGAGAATACGCAAGCGCCGTCTGCGTTATTCGACGTGTTCTACCTGTGGGCTTCCCGACCCGAGTATGCCTCGTACCTGGTGGACTACGACGACCGTGTTTTGCCCAAGGTTTTGGATTGTATGATCGCCACCAATGTCAAGCCTACCGTTCTGAATCACATCTTTGATATCGTCGATCATTTGCTCGCTTTCTCCGATGACGAGACAATTAGAGAACGCATCGTGAAGCCCCACATCTCGATCTTACTCAAAAATCTCACGATACTTGTGGAACGGACCAAGGGAGACCAACACTTATCTAGCCCCCTCGCCCAGCGACAGATCAGCGTGCTGTCGCAAGTGGCACATCACATCACTGACCCTGCGCAAGCATCCGTTCTTGTTGGCTTGCTCGCACCGTTGTTGCGCAAGCCAGGGAAAGTGGTCCCCGAAAAGACCAAGATCAATTTGCTGACGATCTTGAACAACTTGCTTGCGCTTGTGCCCGAGTTGTCGGACCCAGTGTCGCCCACCTTCGGAAGAGTGTACGAACTGTTGTCCTACTTGTTCCTTGCGTTCCGTTCAAACGGCGCTCGGAGCGCACTCACGTCGACATTCAATCAACTAGCAATTGTTCACCCGAATCTCAAAGACCTTGCATCCTTATTGGAGCCACTCAACGCATGTTCCACGAAAAAGGTGAACCAACCTGATTTTGATCGTCGGCTTGCAGCGTTCGCGGCGCTGAACGAGGAACGCTACATTACTCTCTCTCCTCGCGACTGGTTGCCACTATTGTACAACGCTCTGCATTTCATTCAAGACCCGGAAGAGCTCGCGATTCGTAACAATGCTGCTTTCACGCTCCGTCGTTTCATCGATGTCATAGGTTTCGACTCTCAATCGGTAGCTGAATCCGAGCCTATTCTTATGCGCACCGTCCTTCCCGCGCTCAAGAACACACTGCGATCAAAGACAGAGCTCGTTCGCGCCGAAGCCTTGAGCGTCATCGCATACGCCGTGCTCAAATGCGATCGCATCGCATCGCTCCAGGAGATGCAGCCGTTATTAGCAGGTGGTGATGAAGAAGCCAGCTTCTTCAATAACATACACCACGTCCAGATCCACCGACGGACGAGAGCGCTTCGGCGGCTCGGCGAGCAGTGCGAGAAGGGGTATTTGCGAGGCAAGACATTGATGGAGATTTTTGTGCCGCTAGTCGAGCATTACATCGTTTCGACGGCCTCGATTGACCATTTACTTGTAGCGGAGGCGATCAATACCCTGGGTCGGATCGCGAAGCAGATCCAGTGGTCGGCGTATTATGGTCTGGTTCAGAAATACGTTCGGGGCTCCAAGAGTAAGGACGAGACTGTGCGTGTGCACGTCCGTGCCCTTGTTTCCCTGCTCGAAAACTTTCATTTTCCGATGGAGGAGGAAGTGGTTCAAGAAGTGGATGCTGTTGTCGCTGACGGCGAAGCGGTGGAAGAGCAGGAAACTACAACCGAGATCCCACTACCTCCCGTTTTTCCCTCTGTGGACGTCAAAAAGGTGTCTGATGCTGTGAACATGCGCCTCCTCCCAGCGCTACTCGAACACCTAGAAAACCGAGACGAGAACGAGGACACCCTCCGTATCCCTGTCGCACTCGGGATTGCTAGCATCGCGTCACATCTTCCAGCCAGTTCAAAAGAAGCTCAGATCGGGAAGCTGCTGACGGTACTCAGTCAGGCGTTGCGTAGCCGATCTCAGGAGACACGCGACCTCGTCCGGGAGACAATTTGTCGGATCGTTGTCTTACTTGGCCCTGCATACCTCCCACTGGCCCTCCGCGAACTTCGAGGGGCGCTATTGCGTGGCCCACATCTACACGTGCTCGCATATGTTACGCACTCGATGTTAATCTATGTTACCTCCCCTGATCGCATCGACCCTGCTTTTGTCGACCTCGATGGATCCATTGATGACATCGCACACATTGCCTCAGAGGTCGTGTTCGGAGAGTCGAGCAAGGACGTCCAGCACGAAGATTTCAGGACCAAAATGCGTGAGGTCAAAGGGAGCACATCGAAGGGACTTGACTGTTTTGCGCTCTCCGCACGCTACGTGTCGCCGAATCGGATCAATGCGCTGCTGTTGCCGCTAAAATCTGTTATGCAAGTAACAAATTCGGCGAAGCCGATGCAGCAAGTGGATGAAGTTCTTCGACGAATCGCGAGCGGGCTCAATATGAACGCACGTCTCAACCCGCCGGAGCTGTTGGTATTGTGTCACACGCTTGTCAGCCAGAACGCCAAGTTTTTGCAGGAGGTGGAGAGGAAGACGAGGGCGAAAAAAGGCAAGGGACCCAAGGACGACCGGATCATCCAGACGAAGAGAAAGATCGCAGCCGACAATAATCATTACGCACATAATTCATATCGGTATGCCAAGTTTATTTGTACGCGTATATATTCACTGGGCTGATTTTCCTCGTGGCAAGCTTCGTTTTGTTTGGACTTGATCTGTTTACAAGTGCCTACCGACGATCACGTTTCGACCTCCATGATGCGCAATTGTTGGCAAGACTGGAACCGTTTGTGAACTTGATCGGGAATGCGCTGTATACTGAATCCGAGGCAGTCATTGCCGCAGCCCTCAAGGCTGCTCCTTGCATACTCCAATGTCCCTTGAAGGCAGTTCCCTCCTCGGCCCCACTTATATCTCGTCAAATTCTAGACACCATTCGTTCCGTTGGGAGTTCGGAATCCGAGTTGGCGCAGACTGCATTCAAATCCCTTGCGACGATTCTACGTGAATGTCCAACCTCGAACATCAAGGAAGAAGACCTCTTGTTCCTACTCGAACTTCTTACGCCCGACCTGGAAGAACCGGCTCGGCAAGCGAATGTGTTTGCACTGCTACGTGCTATTGTCGCACGCAAGCTCGTCGTGCCCGAGCTGTACGATCTGATGACGACCGTGTCGTCCATCCTCGTGACTTCACAGTCGGCGCACACGCGCGAATCTGCGCGGTCGCTCCTCCTTCAATTCTTGCTTGACTACCCGCAGGGCGCGGGCCGTATGCAGACCACGCTGACTTTCTTTGCGCGGAACCTATCGTACGAGCACGCGACAGGCCGGTCAAGCGTACTGGAGTTGCTGCAGGCCCTCGTCAGCAAGTTCCATTTGGATCTGATGACGAAATGTGCCGAGATGATGTTTGTAGCGCTCGTGCTATGCATGGCCAACGATGCGGAAAAGGCTTGCCGGGTAGCTGCAGCTGGGGTGATTCAGACATTGGTTCGACGGTTACAGGAAGGAGATGAGGAGAAACCACACCAGAAGGGCATACTGCAACGAACGGTGATAGTGCATTTGCACGCGTGGGCGGCGCAAAAGGACAAGGGATTGTTGCAAGGGGTCGCGGTGCAGATCTATGGGCTGGTCGTGGACGCGTTGCAGCGCGCGGCAGCACCTTATCTGGACGTCATTCTGGAGGACCTCGGAGCGGTCGCGGAGAGCATCTGTGAATCCTTGATGGAAAAGGGTGGGATGAAAATGGACGAGGACGAGAACATGGGGGAGGAAGTGGATGGAGAGTGGTACGCGACATACCAGATGCTCCAGAGCCTCGGCAAGGTGCTGAAGGTGTTTCCGGAGGTGACGAAGGAACCTGGAAGGGTACGATGGATGGCCGTTGTGCAGTTACTGGCCTACCCGCATGCGTGGGTGCGGAGTGCAGCATGTCGGTTGCTAGGGATTCTCTTTGCAGCGTCAACTACTATGGCGGCGGCGGATGCGGGCAGCGAAGTGTTGACATGTGTAGGGATGAGGGACGTGGCGGACAAGTTAGCCGCGTTACTCAAGAGCTCAAATGTGGAGGCTGCCGTGGCGTTGCAGGCAGTGAAGAACTTGTTCTTCGTGGGCAAGTGGTTTGCAGCGCGACTGTCAGATGGCGATGAGGGCAAAAGGGAACAGGATGGAGATGAGGACGACGCCGATGACATGCAGGGGCAAGGTCAATCTGACGCGCTCCCTTGGCTATTCTCCAAGCTGTCATACCAGGTTCGGTCTGCGCAGATCGCGCGACGAAATATGTCAACCGCTCCTGTGCGTGACGCGATCTTTCGTGCAAACTCTTTCCCCTGACCCTTTACTTACTGCAGGCGAACTGGGTGCTCTCGCCGCTCTCAGTATTGCGGTTCTTTGCGGCGATGGCATCTTTCATGGAAGCGACACAGGTCGAGCGGTTCTTGCCACATATCCTCACGCCTGTCTACCGTATCACTGAAGAAGACAGCATCCAAGATTCAGGGATGGGTGCGTGCGATGCTCGCTTTGATCAACCAGGACTACGGCTGACCCCTTGATTGATTATTTAGAGGAATTGAAGATGACAGCGATCGAGTTGCAGGACCTCGTCCAGACAAAAGTGGGCACGACAGTGTTTGCGAACGCGTACAATCGGGTTCGACAGGGGGCGGTGAGCGTGCAGCATGCACGGCGGGTTGCGCGGATGACCAAGGTATATCATCGTTTTTTATTTATTTATTTGATCCGCGGTGTTTCCTTTTCCACCCTGCGTTAGCATACGTTACGATGGTGTACGTGCTTGCTTACGCTCGTGGCACAGGTGACGACAGATCCCGAGGTGGCTGCAAGACGCAAGCTAGCGAGGAACACGACGAAAAAAGAGAGCAGAAAACGGAAGAGTAGAACGTTTGCGTGCGTATTTATTTTTATGTTGAGTATGCGATATAAGGCTCACCTCGTTATAGGGAAAGCCGGGGCCGTCTGAAAAGACAACGGGAAGCGTGAGAATGTGTTTTGGAAAGCCGTTGATGTTCGACACGCGGAGATCAATGGATGCGTGATCGATCGACCCTCTTGCGTTGAGCAGGAGGCAGTGTATGCGAGCCACCGGACTGGGAGTCTATGAAGGCAATTCCGAGGGTTGTGGGCCCCCGAGACTTGGAGTTTAATTCTCGATACTCATTTCTCTCCTTTTTCTTTTGCTCATGCCTCTGTATGCGAAAAATAAAATGTTTTATTTGTTCTGGCACCGGTGATGAGTTGGAGAGTTGGCAATGTGATGATGATGACTCGGATGGCAAGCGAACCATGCACGATGTGCATTGCGAAATCAATTGCCGCGATGAGTCGGCAAGGCTCAAACGTCATATGTACCAAGCGGACGCGTCACCTCAAGCGCCGGGTCTCGAGGATGCTCAGTTAATGCTCGCTAACACAGAAAAAAGTGCACCGGCACTGGGAATCGTGAAGAACTTGAACAATGCAAAAGGTATCAATTTGTGACGGCGGGAGCGGGTTCCCGCCATGGCTCATATCATAAATAGTGTTAGAGTTGCCTAGTTAGCGTAGTTCGGCGCACAGAAGCCGAGAGTGTACGTTAGTGAAAGTGCGACACCGATCGTTCCACAGAATGCAGAGTTTTAGCATTACAAAGGTGAAGGGAAAGAGAGGAGGGTACGATATCGTTCAGACAAATTGTAAGTAAAACAGGATGTTTGCGGGAGAATTCCACTGATGAAACCAAGAGAGGTGGACCACGACCCCAGCAGAGAACACGATGGCGGGAGAAGAGAAGCATGGAAGTGAAATGTTTTTACTCAAAGAATGCACGTAATAAGAGTATACAAGGGATGAACACAAACATGACGGCGGGATAATGGCAGGCTGGGCGTCGTCTGATTGTGGCGGGCGGACCGAAGAGCATGCAGTAAACAAACGAGTAGGCGGGATGCACAATGCATAGCACGGCAGGAAATATATATCTACTTGGGAGAAAGCGGTGGGAGGTCCTTGGAATGGTAGAGTGGCCAGGAGACACTGTCTGGACAATAGGCGGGAGGGGGAGGGTCGACGAAGCAGACGGAAGCGGGTGTAGTGGGTGTAGTGGGCGTCCAGGGAGTAGGGTCGCCCTTGCCACAGTAGTTCCCGTCGGCGGTGTAGGCGGGGGTGGGCGAGAGCGGGGATGGACGGTGTTTTTTCGGGGAAGGCTTGCGGTCGAAGGGGTTCTCCTTTGGACGGGAGAAGGGATCTGGATCAGCAAAGTCCCAGCTACCGTTCTGCTGACGGTGTGAGAGACGGAGAGGCTTGCGAACTGAGGAAGAGTGAGAGGTTAACGGTTGGATGCAAGGACAGACGCACCGAAAGCAAACTTGGAGGAGGATTCAGAGGGAGCAAAGGAGGGACGGGGGATGTTGGGTGAGCGAGGGAGGGAATTGTCTGGTTCTGGCTGGGACACACGACGGAGACGAAAGACGAGCCAGACGACGAGGAGGGCCATGATGATGCCCACGACTGAGACGGTGGCTGCGACTGCGGCGAGGTCCGCGTGAGTTGGATTTGAGTAGATGCGGGGCATGTCTGAGCCCGTTGGCTCTGGAGACAAGCCGTTGTCCGAGAAAGACATGAGAGGAGGGAAAACTTTGGGTGTTCATAGTCTTAAGCGTCGTACTTTTACTATTTCCATCTTAGTTCATTCTGGCACCCGTACGCTTGGCAAAAATTCTCAAACGGATTCCGTCGCAAAACACTTCCGTCATCCAACACTGGCTCGACAATTCAACAATGATGGACGTTGAAGACAACGGGCTGCCCCCTTCCATGTCTTGGCGCGAACATATCCAGGCAGCGCACTGGGACATCGCCATCCAGATCGCACACTCAAAACTTCTCTCCACCAGCACAAACATCCGTCTCCATTTTCTGCGTGATGACTTTGCATGGCTCGCCAATCACGGTATGTCTTCCGTACTTATGTTTCACTCCCTCGGCTGACACCCTCTCCCAGATCTCACGCTCTCCCAGATCCTTGATCTATTCAAACTTCTTACAGAAACATATCCCCGTTATGTCGATACCCCATCGCGCGATGCCGTAGAGCATATCGGTATGCTCCTCGTCCAAAAAGATGAGTCCATCCGTGAAACACCGAAGCTCGGAGTCCTCGATCATGTCCTCGGCTGGCTTGCAAACGAAGTAGCGCACATATCTAAACCAGTCCCGAGGTCTGTCCCGCATTTATCTGCCCTGTCTTGCGTCATTGAGTTGTCTCCCCAAGCTCTTACGCAGCCCCGGACCTTTTTGTCCTTCTAAACTGGTCCTGTGGCCTTTACACAACCTGTCTCTCTGCGTCCCCCAACTTTGTTTCGTCCGACGCGTGGCGGACCCTCACAGCTGTCATTGCTACCCTTCTCGATCTCCTCATGAGCCCTTCAACCCGAGCAAAACCCTCTATGCAAAAAAGTGCCCTCGTTCGGACCCGCAGGGCACTCCGTTCTGCCCCAGAACGCATTCATGTCCTCATGTCGACCCTAGTCGCTCACGCAATATCAAGCCAAACACCTCTCATATTCGTCACTCTTCTGAGCACAGCCGTCGACGTCTTGATCCGGCTCAAAAATGCCAAGGACCAGTCGCTCAAGCAGATCCCACCGTCCATCAAGGTAACTAGCTTTTGTCCGTTTCCCTAGACTCCGTTCGACGATTTTAATTTTGCACAGCAAGGTATCATCAACCTGTATACCACCCATGTTGTCATGTCCAAGATCCCAGTCCCTACTCACTCTTCTGTATGTCTGCTCACCGTCGCGTGTTAATCTACTCATCGTCTCCAGAAAGCACTATATGACTTTATACGTACATCCATCGATCCAGATGAACTTTCCGCCTCCATTTTACCGACGATGGAAAAGGCTCTACTTCGCTCTC
>JBBPME010000311.1:0-25994 GCA_038090155.1 Rossbeevera pachydermis
TAAACTTACATAAGAAGGGGACGACGCCCGAATCTCTCAATGGTCCAGAACGAGAGAGGAGTAGAGAGCACATTGACCAGGGTGAAGATAAGGGAAATGAGGAAGGCGTTAGAAATGGCGCCAGTTGATTCCAGGAAAGGGGTTGAATAGTAAAAGATAAAGTTGACGCCCGTCCATTGTTGCATCATCTGAAGGGAAGTGCCGAGGATGGTACGACGAATGTTGCTGCTGCCCTCCCAGAGAGAGCCCGTGAAGCAGTAAAGCCAGCTGGACCAGTATCCAGTGCTCGGCATCATCTTCCGCTCGTATTCAGCATTGGCAATAATATCGGCCAGTTCGGACGTGATGTACTCCGAGTCCTCGGGCTGCCCGCGGAGTCTGCAAAGCACGGCACGAGCGCCATTGACGTTGTCCTTTTTGATAAAGTAACGGGGAGATTCGGGGAGGAAGTAAAGACCTGTGCCGAGGATCAGACCCCAAGCAAATTGGAGGCTGATTGGGATGCGATATGACCCGGTATCGCTTCTCGACTCAGTTGCATAGGTGACACACGCAGCGAGTAGAAGGCCAATGGTGATACCTGGGTAATAGGTGATCAGTGATGGAACAAAATGGTGAAATGTGATTGTACTGACAGAATTGGTAACCAGAGACGAGCGCGCCACGGACTTTTCTCGGGCAAATTTCAGACATGTAGAGAATGATAATAGCGGAGACAAAGCCAACGCCAAAACCGGCGATGAGACGGCCGGCGACGATGAGACCAAGACCATTAGATGCAGCTTGGAGGACACATCCGACGATGTAGACCAAGCATCCCAGGATGATAGTTGGTCGACGACCATACCAGTCGGCGATGTCACCGGCAATCAGTGCACCTGCCGGCCAATGCTTAGGTCAGCGGGAACATAATAACGAGAACATAAAATGGCACACCGAAGAAAGTTCCCGCCGAGAGAATGGAAGTGATCAACGAATTATGGGGACCGGTCAGGGCGGTTGGGCCTGGACCTTCGATCAGTAGGATGAAGGCCTTTGAACCAGTGACACCATTGATGTATCCGGAATCATAACCGCTGGAGAACAAGATAAGGGGATGAAGGAACGGGCGAGAGAGAGACTCACAAGAAGATACCCCCAAAGGCAGCAAAAGCACAAAGCAAATAAGCTTTCAAAGTGACAGGCGCCTCAACACGATTGAAGACAGTGGGTGAGGAATCGAAAACGGCTCCTCCTGGCATGTTGTATGTCTGTGATTAGGAACGCTGAGAGAAAAATGGTCTACTCTGCAAGATGAAGGAGTAAACGCTCGAAGCTGCCGACTGTCGCTGGTATGGTAAAGGGGAGAAGAGAAACCTGGGGCTTTAGTGAGGGAATCTCAGAGAAAAGCTACGGCACCTTTTAAATTTATGTAAATTCGTGACCGCGCTAGGTGTAGATTCCCCGCGTGAACGGGTGACCCCACTGCATTGCAACGGACCTGACATGCCCACATGGTCTCTTCCATGGCATCAGACCGTGCCTGGTCCGAACTGCTCCATTTCACACACCTATCCGGTCATTCAACACGGAACATATCAGTCCCATCGGATTGCATCCAAAAACGAACGATAGTGTACGGCTCAAGATTGAGCGCATAGTCCCCAACCGGGGTGACCTGCTTCACTAAAATGAACTTGATTGACCCGATGGACCGGAGTTCGATTTCTTTGAATCTCGCCTTCCACCGCTTCTGCGGTCCAGCCTTGCTTGCGGGCTCGGAAGGTCACGGGCTCATGTTGCCCGCTCACGTGATGTAGACCCCACATACCTGTTTCCGTATGTCAGACATAACATATCGCGGCTTTTCCCCAGATTTATAAATTATGAAGTGTGCTGGCGAGCTGCCAGATCGGCTATGGGTGCTGAATCAACTCGACACTTTGCGTTTTAGGTGAATTTTTGGCTTGCCGGGCCCTATGTATTTGTCAGAGTTGAGGTTCTTTTGTTCCGATCTTCCCAGATAAGTTCAGCAGGTGGTGCACCAAAAATTCCTTTCCTTCCGACTTAGATCCTCGGCAAACGTCGACATCTCCGTCCCGTTCCCCCCCTCCACCCAGTTCGAAGCGATCTGACATACTTCAACAAGTCTCCTTGTTCCGTCCGCGCCGTCACCGTGTCACCACAGCAAGTTTCAACTTGTGTCCTTTTCCTCTCTGTCCCATCTATTCGCTTAAATGAGACTCCGTCGCGTACAGCATGACTTCCTCTTTGATCATACAAAATCAGACGCGCTTCGTTCAATATCATTTACAAGTTCAGGGTCGTCACCTCCTCGAAGAAGTGGAATCCCACACTACATACTCATTACCGCCAATGTCAGCAATTGATGGAAACGTCAGGTGCTGGAAACGCAGACGCCATCCCGAAACAGTGACATTCCCCGGATACACTGGGCAGACGGATGCCTAACGTCCTGTCTATCACAGACAATTCTTCTGACGGGAGTGTGCCCATAAACGGCAAGTTCCCTACAACGTTGCCGAAGCTCATCCTGCCCATCACAAATTGAAATTTTAGGGAGATTGGACGCACATAGAAACCAAGTGACTCCGTATTAAATCAGAAATGCTGTGTTTGCACTGGCCTGTGCATAGTGTTATCAAAGCTGTAGCATCTATCGACTCAACACGGCACCTCATACTTGGTCTGGTCACCAGACTAACCTAAAGGTAGTACACGCAAAATAATAAGCGACATGGAAGAAGTGAGCCCGTCAACGATGCTGCATCCATCCAAGAGTGGTCATTATCCATATCACAATTATTATTATTAAAAAAAGAAAGACGACATTGGGTATGAGGTGCTAATCAAGCGTAATCTCTGTCCATTAGATCAATCAAACTTGTCGTGCGTTTAATGTAGTGGAAACCTCAGGCCATGGCTTGAGCTGCAGGCGAATTATGACGTATATGGGCGACCCGAGGTTTAGTGAACCCGGAGTGGGTAGTGGGGGGCCTGTCTCCTCTTTGTTGAAGCCTGCCAGTGGCCGCCGACAGGTCGTTGCAGCTGCCAGTCCAACCAGAGTTCGCTGTTCACACGGTAAATTTAAAACAAAGCAATAGAGAGACCAAAAAAAAAAAAGAGACGAGTTTGTTGATCCGGAACATTATTAACATGGGGTTGAATCGGTCAATAATGGGCGCTCCGCCCATCTCCACAGCGTGGGACGATGAACCTTACATAACGGATGCCGAATCCCAGACTGCAGCGCTTGAAAAGCATAAGTTAACCATCAGCCTTGGTTTGGCAGTTTAGTATACACATATCGAGCAAACGTACATTTTGGCATGCTTCAAGGGAATCACGTTACAATTCCAAGTTCCACATGAATGAATATGCGTCGACAAACCTATCCTGCTCTTTTTAAACGCACACATATTGGGATGGACCTTTCCGCTGGGGGCCGAACAAATATGTTTCAGATTATTGGGCATCCATAGTTGTGACGACATAAGGAACGGTTCGAATGCAAGACCTCGGGGGCCAACGTTCGGGAGCGGCCGGCCGCGGATGAGGGCTCTGTCAGCGATTGGCTCGGGGGCCGGGTGTCGGCCCCGCCTCTTTCTCTCACTGCCATTCGAATGGACTCGGGGCTTGGCCGCCAGCGGTTGTTGATGACATGATCCGCTGCGATGATCCGCATGAGAACTAGGAGCCACTACCGCACTCACCGGCATCCACATTGGCCATAATCATCGCTGACAAGACCCGATCCGGATAATCATCTCGTCGCGGTCTCTGGTCGAGCCTGTATTCGATCATTGCACTTGCGTCCAGAGCAGTAATACGATGGAAAAGATTGGGAATAACTTTAGGCTTGTGCCGTTGAATGCTCGCACAGGTTTGCCACGACTCAGGCTGTCGGTGTATTTCATCTCTTGCCCGAACATTGAAGTTGAAACTACTATGATGCTCAGTGAATGTTCGCATAGTTAGTGTATATCGTTTAAAGCTTTCACGAAAAGGACCTCACATATAAATCTGTACTTGCCACGTCGAATACTGGTGTTTTGAGAGCAAGTCGGATCAGCAATATTAGGGCGTTGAAAAGGGATCCGGGACGTATTGATGAGCGCACGGGTTCAGCACGGCAAGCACTTCTGCGCAAGTTGTAATATCAGGCACTCGATGCAGATTGATGACAACTAAATATGAAGAAGTCAGAAAATAGCTCGTTGTGGCCGGATGCAACACATGCTGTTTGAGGATTGTCAGATACGGAGATCCAAACGAGCTGAACGACGATTTCGACGACATCTAGTACTAGCAAAAAAGAAAAGTACTATTCCGTGGATTCTCGATTATTTTCGATCTTATCAACGCTGCACTCAAAAGACAAATCTCAGCGAGGAGATAACCTGGGCAATGCCTACTCAAAGCGCCCGAGAATGTTAAATATGCCCATTATGACGAGTAAATGATCCCAATATCCTTCAAGTTATCTTTCAAACGGCATTGTGGCTGTGGTTGCGCGAAACAATCACTGGCACCTCCCATGCCTCTGCCACCTCCGAGCTGGCCAACTTCTTCGGACGGATAGCGATCAGAGTAGCCCTTGACAAGAACTTTCGCAGCCACCTACTAACCCATCCCTTACTACTACTCGTGGTGGCGATTTCCCACTTGCCATGACTTGCTAGAAATCTAACGAGCCAAGTATACACCCAGGCGAAGACCGACGTGGTGAGATTCAAGACCCGAATGATATCTATCACGATCTCGCGTCCTCGTCAAGTCTCGTGCGAGATCGAGTGTCACTTTTTGGTAGATATGTATTGATTCTTCGACGATCCGATCGGAGGGATTAAATGTACCGCTACTGCCACCCATCGTCAATCCTTCCTTTTAAGATTTAATTTGCATCTCTTCGTCTCCCTCGTCACCTACGCTGCAATGTCCATCTGCAAACGCGAGCGCAGAAATGTTCGTGTCCAGACCAATGCTATTTTCCGTCCCGTCGCTCGATGTGACCCCAAATCCACCATCAATCCCATAGTGGCTCTCCTTATGGTACAATTCCCGAACCCCGAGCACAAATCGGGGAACGATGGGATAAAGCGTCGGGACGCCGAAGAGACTAAAGATGACCACCCATGTGGGGGGTAATGCGCCAACGTGCACTTGTGACACCACAACAGAGATATTGTTGAACATATTTCTGTTATTGTTGGTTTGTTGTACATGAAGAGAAGAAATACGATCAACGACGTACAGGAAGATATAAAGGATGCCCTCCCGGACAATCAGGGACATGTATCGGTTGGGCTGCCACATATTAGTTTCCTTGTACATTGCCATTGAGTCCTTGATAGTCGGAACGAGAGCAAGAACCAGCAATAGGACGTCGAGAGGAATGGCATGATAAGTGTGAACGTGAGGTAAGGGGTTAGTACCGTAAGCACTTGATTGATGATAACTGAAGTATGAAGAAGTTTGGCAAAATTTCGTTGTTGCAACTGGACGAAACACATACCCGTCGCATAGGTATGAGGATTATCGAAGACTGCGGTCCCAACCAGTGAAACGACGATTTCGACGACGTAGAAAAAGAGGAGTATTCCGAGGACGATCTTTGATTGCTTCCACATTACCCAAACGCGTAGAATCATCAACACTGTGATCAAAATATTTGTTTTTCAGCAAGGCAGCGGCTTAGGGAATGTTGACTCACGATCGGCGGCAGCCAGGAAAACGGTATATGCCCATTGTGTCGAATAAATGATTCCAGTGCCTTTATTTGGTTCAATTGATAACCAAGACACGAACAAGAAGTACTTACATCTGCATGAACATTAATAGGAGTGATGCAACTGTAGAACGTGGACACGTACAACTACCTCCGCCAAAGTGATCTCGTTAGATGTCGACCCAGGTTTAAAATGAAGAACCAACCTTTAGAGGCCCGGGAAAGAATGTAGTACCAACTTGAAAGGAACTTGTTCAGTATATGTGATATTGGATAATCATCCTGAACGTACGGAGTGAGATGCGCCTTGAAGATGATCGCAACGCAAATCATAATGTCTAACACGTGTCATGAAGGTGATAGACCTACATAGCAGCATAGATACAGACGTAACGGACCTGCATGGACGTTATGGATAGCAGTGCATCGCGGAACATATACACACGAGAAAAAACAAGAGGGTGACCCATGTCCAACGCTGGCCCTGCGGTACTGTCAGCCACGACATACATTTGCTTCACATTATTTGCTTGCTGACCCAAACATACTCGATCTATGCAGTTGCCCAGCTAAAAAAGGGGGGATGGAGGATATGGTGCACATACCTCTCTGGGAAATGTGACGACTATTGACGAAAAAGTCATAAAGCGTTCCTCTGTCAGTTGACTACTCACGGTAATCATACGCCACGACGGTAACCACTGCAACTTATGTCGCCATGTCAGATTTCAAGTATCAATAGAAACTGTAGTTAATCATACTGGATACACCATTGTTTATGAAAATAGCCTCGAGCGTGGACCGCAAATCAGAAGACATGGGAGTAAACTCACAGAGTGGCCAAGGAGCAGTGGCGGACGAAAATAATGAAGCGTGTCGTTCGGATAGTACTTCAATGGTGATCGAATTTACGGAGGTTACGAATGCTATCCAGGTCCGTCGGACGGACATGACATCCAAGAACTTTGCCGAGAATAGCATCTGTACAGGAGGCAGTACTTGCCGAGTGGCAGTGGTTTCTGCTATTAGTCGTCCATTCATGTCGCAAGCACGTGCCAAGTTCAGGCTAGGTGTCGAATGCTGCTTGACCAAGTTTTGAAAGCTGGGAATGCGAACGGAACAGACTTACTATCATAGGCTAGAACTGGACGCATTGTCCTTGACATCGGAAAACGCAACTAATCTGGAAAATCAGTGGCAGGGTGATGTGACCGACAACCGGACGCAACCAGCAATTTCATAATTATGTCAGAAACAATGAGCAACAGCCCTGGAGATGCCAAGGCTTGATCTGTTCAGCGCGCAGATACTACGGCATCAAGAGATGCATAGCAGTTGCACTACTACGCAGAACTTGCAGAACTCTCGACTCTGGGGCTACTCCATTCCCCTATATCAGGCCAGCCAGCGAGAGGCCCTAGTGCACCGACATGGTGAATTTGACACGTAGCCCAGCGTCCCGAATAGTACTAGCCTAATGTCCGGGCACCTCACGCTAAAGAGGAAGGGTAATACTTCCACAACAAAGTGAATGTACACTGCATCACAGGGCCAGTCTGTCAGAGGGGATGCCACGACGACGAAGTCCTGGCAGAGCAAGTAATTGCGATGTCAAGGTCGTACCCTCAGGCTAGCTTACGGCGGCGACAATCCATATGACTGACATCGTGAAACTGCACACGACATACGTATATACGCAGGTCAACAGAACCAGAGGTGTCAGAATGAACCTGTTCTGCTTGTCAGTGCCGTCAAGTGCAGGACGTTTAGGGTTACACGGCCGTGGTAGCTGCCGAAATCGCGTTGGAAATAGGCAGAAAGACAGCACACATACGTGACAGACGATGAAAACAAATAAAAAGTTGGGATGGGGATAAGAAGCGCGACAACAGATCCCCGACCTCCAAGTGCACCTGGCGAGTCCCAACCAGTTGCCAAGTCCGAGTCGTCCCCACTACTGATACCTAATTGATCATATTAGAGTCTCGTATTAGAGTCTCGTATTAGTCACTTCTGCTACATGTACTACGTGAGCTGATTACAATGCAGAATAAAATTTGACCCCAGAAATCGATGACCTGACTTTCGTTTCGCGTGCGCCTCACAAATACCATCTATCTCTCTCAACTTCTTTCCCCTTCCTCTTCTTCTCGTTCATCATCTGGCGCCCTAGGTTGCCTCTTGAAGACACGAAGCACATATGCCACAGCTCGCCCGAACACGATCTTGCTCCTCCCATATGACCGGATACGGAAAATGTATGTGAACACATACATGGCACAAATCTATCATGAAAGTGGGTCACCTTACCGAGATCTAAGCACACCAAAAGAACACTAGGCACTCACGTTGAATACAATGAACGCGCAGAACAAGCCCACGTTCCGCCATCGGTGCGCATACCGGATGTTAAACGTGGTATACAACCACGCGTCCGCCGTGCTAGTAGAGCAGTACAGACAATCGGATCCCGCGTTCGGGTTCTGGAGGTAACCTCCCGAGCTCGCGATGTACGTGTTTAGATACGACGTGCAGGTAGAACCTAAGGGTGGCTGGATAACAGCAAATTCTTTCGCAGCACACTGGACCGACTGCCCGGAAAGAACTTTGAAACAGTGGCATGTTGGTCAGCAAATAATGGTCCGGTCATTCAGAGACAAGATATCTACCTTGGGATACCAGTCCTTCGATGAGGTATGTGTACGGCGAGATCCTATACATCCACCGCCACCACCCGAGTTGTGAGAAGGGTTGAACAACACCGTCAAAGGTCAGGACAAATGAGAAGAGGAAACTAAACAAAATTCCCGCGATCTCTGCTGTCGGACTCATCGATGCAACAGCTTGCCCGATGGTGGTGTAGTAAATCGGGAACAGGACTCCGAGAAGCAGGTATGTGTAACCTCCCCTATCCGTCGGGAAACCCACCGTCCAGTACCAGCAGAAGAAAAAGAGTGTTGATCCAAGCATGTTCCAGGGGATCTCCACGAGGATCTGAGATGTAACGAGTGCTGTCCACGAATATATCCTGCTTGAACGTTCCCGAATCTCGTAAACCGAGCGCAAGTTCAAGAAGACGACCTGCAGCTGATTCGCGAGCGGCACGCTCAGAATCAACGCCATGAACACTGACTGATTGGATTGATGAAGTCTGAGCGTCCTGCATACATCAAGAGATGCGAACGGTAGATACGCACAAAGAGTTTATTCTGTGTCCCCTCGAGCGAGTTGTTGCGCTTGAAGAAAGTGAATCCGATGAACAAACCACCGACGATATTGAGCATCAACTTGGCCATCAAGTACGTCGGGCTCCTCCAATAATGTGCAAAATTTCGCCCTAGCAGAGCCCACACTTGATAGGCCCAGGGAGCGGCGAACCCGGAGCGGATGGTAGCAGACACCACAGGCGTGCTCCGTCCCTGAGAGACAATATCCTCGATCTCGTTGTCGACAAGCGTGGACTCTGCAGAATTGATCCAGCTTTGATGCCAGTCTACTTTGCTGGCGGCTGTTGCACCAGCACCAATGACATCAAGGATGAACTCGGCTCTGAACAGTAAATATGAGAACATTGATACTCAAAAGACCTAAAGAGAAGACGGACGGATTTTCTTCCGAACCGCACTGGCGCGAACCGTTCCCTTCGAAGTATTGGATCAGTGTCGAAGCGCTGGGTCCGACATCACCGAAATAGACGGTTTCGCCACCCGCTCGCAGCAAGAGCAACCTGTCAAAGACCTGGAAAAGCTCAGCGGATGGCTATATCAACCAACTTGTCAGCATGTGGGGGGACGTCCAAAAGGATGATATGGTTGCCTACCTGATGGATGCTATACAAACGTCGGTATATCAGCTTCAAGTGGCAAACAAAGAGAATGAACGCACGTGCAAAGAATCGCTTGCCCGCTATCTGCCAGATCCCGTAGAAACGAGATGATTGCCCATGCACTTTGTGAATCCAATCCGGAAGTAGGTTCATCCAAGAACAACAGCAGCTTTGGCTAACAGGATTTAAAGTTCAGAAACTTGCAAAGCGAGTCAGTCAATCGGAGAGCACCTTTGCAGCCAGTTCTACACCGATAGTGGTCCTCTTTTTCATCTCGACACTAAGCGAACCAACAATCGCCTCTCTATATGCCTCGAGCCCACACATCTGCAAGCACCTGTCGACGCTGCGAGCATGGACCTCAAAACTTTGACGTCGCAAGAAAAAAAAAGAAAGCTCACTAGGCTTCTTTCTCGGACGTTGGAACGCTGAAAGGCTGCCTTAGCTTTGCCGAGAACAGGAGTGCCTCTCTGACTGTCATCGTCGCAAGGTGCGTGTCCGTTTGTTGGCAATAACCTCTGGCAAAACAAAACGGAGAATTGTCCAGCAGGTCATCTGTGAGCCGCGTAGAAACTCACGTCTGAGCTTGGAAGTCGGGTGGCAGAGGGTGTCCGTCTACGAGACGAGTCCCTGAGACGACACCCGTCTCGGTGCGCTCTGCTAGCACGTTCAACAGTGTAGTCTGCGCCACAAAGCAGAAGAAATGTTGGCCTCTAACAAGGAGTGTCAAGTTGTGCCACACACACCTTTCCGGCGCCGGATTCGCCCATCAGTGCAGTTAACTTTCCCGGAGCGACATAACCAGAGACATCATTTAGTAGTCGCCGGCCCGCGACCTCATAATTCACGTGCTGCCAGGTGAACGTGTTCCTCATCTTGGGTTGCTGCTCCATCGCCTCTCGGGACTCCTCCTTGTTCTCCTTTGTGGTATCTACATCCGTGTTCGTCGAACTCGGGACCCGCGCTTTTTCTTCGTCCAAAGGGTCATTAGGGGTCATTTCACCCTGAAGGGCAGACGCCTTCGAACTTCGCTTGAACAGCATGACGGACGTCGCGCCGGCAATACTGGTGTTGAACTCGGTGAAGATAAGGAGCAGAAATGTGAAGAAGATACCAAAGGCAATTACGATGCCAAAGTTCTGATACGATGTAGGCTCAGCGCGGCAGCGTAACAAACGAACACCAAATATCCTTACCCTCCACAGATGGCTGTAGAAATATCCGAACGAGAGGGATACGAAGCGATTCCCGTCGACATACGGATTCCCCGTCTGAGAGCCCACCGTCGCACACGCCTTATTGCTGTTAGGAAACGAGTCGTACGACGGACCGCTTGGAATGAGATTCCCGCAAAGCCCGTCGATCGTGTGGAACTCGTTCACCATAAGGGCTTCAAACGAATATCTGACCGGCTAGCGGCACTCTGACATGAGCCTCACGTTGCAAGGGGAAGTGTAGAACTTGCGTTAATGTATGTGATCCACCGCAGAGCGCCGATCATGGACGGCTGTGGTATGATGTACCCGGCTATTTTTGAGTGCATATAAGCATACTTCGATCATGCCAAAAATACATATACGCTTACTGTACAGCGATATGACCAGTATTAGTATCCCAGCGACTGCTTGAGCTGGTGCCTCTGATTTGAACGCGGCCGCCAGACTGCGAAACAACGCTTTGCCCAGGAGTGCAGTGACAAACTCGAACAGAAAGAATATACTAGGAAAATCGGACTTGAGTAGAGAAACGGTGGAGGTTGAGATGACTCACAAGAATTGCCCCGCGGTGCGTTGGAGGCCGACCAAAAAGTATAGGACGATGGAATACAATAATAGGATGATGAACGTGACCGGCATATCGACCAAGGTCAGTGCGATTGCTTCGACAAACGGGTGGTACATGGCCGCCTTGTGGTGTCGCCGGATAATCGGACGCAAGGCGAAAAGAGAAGGTATCTCTGACATAGAAAAGAGTGCAGGTAGGAATATAGCACTGCACATACAATCAGACGAGAACGAGAGCACAAGTACGGGTCGAAACTCACAAGAATAGAATTCCGCCGCGAGAGAAAAACGCCGTGGTATTGGTCGACAATTGCAGGAACGTCGTCCCAAGGATAATGGCCTGCAGGATAAATACGCTGGAGTCTTGTCAGCCAAAAGCCCAAAACTCCTTGAATAATGGCCCTCACCAAGCATTTATGACAGGAACTGAAATTGCACCGGCTTGTATCTGAATTCTCCGGCCCATCACGCTCCGTATTTGCATAGGGATGGAAATCGTATATGGGCTCTTCTCCTGCAAATGTCTCGCTTGCTCGGCTTTTGCGCTTTCACGATATGCAGAAACGAGGTGCTCCTTCCCCACGTATTGCTCTCGAAAAGAGGCCATGTCCTCCAGGTTCGCCTTAATGACCGTTGATTCGTGGTAATATCGCTCGAACTCTTCCGCCGTGGAAGGAACACCCTGCATACCCTCCCGGACCCGACGGCCATTCGGATCCGTCACGGCAACCAAAAAGTCAGAAGTGGTCTGCCGGTCCGCTGGTTCGTATCCCATGTCAATGAAGTACTGCCTCGCCTCTTTCGCCGGACCAAAGTAGACCATCCGACCTTCATAGATCAGGCAAACCTTGTCGAACATGTCATACAGCGACTCTCCCGCTTGATAAATAGACACGATAGTGGCCACCCTGATAACGTTCGTTGCGATCCGCAAAGCATGCACATATTCAACGGCGGTGGAGGCGTCCAGACCTCGTGTTGAACTAGAAAGAAGTAAATCTCTCCACAAGCGTGAGAAACAGTTCAGGCTCACTTGTCCCAGCAGGCCAACAAACTCCTCGTCGCCAGTGTTTCGCTAATGGAAACGCGTTTCTTCTCTCCACCAGATACTCCACGCAATGCGGCGTCTCCAACAGGCATATTTCTGACGTGCCGCAGGCCAAACAAAGTCAGCAAAATGTCCGTAACCTCCATCCAAAACTGCTTGCGAGTCAGTCCTCGGATACGCGCTCGAGGAGTCCGTGTCTTCGCAGCGAAACCGACGGTCTGTTGGACCGTTAGGGTTGGAAAGTGGACATCGTCCTCTGGACAATATTGTACATCCCCACGATGGTGGCGGCGAATCTCGTCTGGGGAGAATGAGTTGTAGCAAACCTCCCCTTCAACGGCGTGAAATTCGTCGCGCTGATTTGCCAGTACTTTGAGGAAGGTCGTACACCCCGATCCCGGTCGGCCGAGAACGACTAATGTGCAGTCAGCACTCAGGGCCCGTTTCATAAAATACACAAACATACGAAGCATCTCCCCAGGACGAACGACGCCTTGGAAACCACTGATAATATCACGCAAGTGCGGGTGTCGGAAGTTCTGCACAGCGTGTATCAGGTTCATCGGGTTCAACCCCGATCCGAACGTGGATTGCATTGACGAAGTAGCGCCATTTCCAACCACGCGAAGCTGGTCGAACAACACCCCAAGTTCGCGTAACGTAATGTCTGCTTCACCATGGCTATGAACCAGGTAAGTTCAAGGTGAAAGCCCGTTAAACTGCGTGTTTCACCTGTTTATCACATCCCGTAGAACCGCCTCAAAGTCGAAGGCCTCCTCCGCGTCCTGAGGTCTCTGATCGATGGGGACCTGCGGAATGACGATCTGCGTTCGCTCGCTCCGAATCGTGGGTATCCTGCTCAACGTGTGCCGTAGGGCCCCTACCCCTTGCGGATCGAAATAGTCCACATTGACGTTGGAGACACAAGACGTCGCGTGATGCCAGTCGCATGTTCCACCTTGTTGGCCCTCTCTTTGATCCGATCGACTTGCATGAGCGGTGGCATGTTCCGGAAGGATGAGAGGCCCGTGGAGACACTCTGTATTCCCCAAGTCTTCTGGTTCACCGCCAGTCTGTGTCTCGTCGCCTCGTAGCATGATACGGACGTGAAAAATACTCAGACATCTAAAACATTACTGTAATAAAGGGGGTCCTTCAGCGCCTTTCTGACTAATGATTGATCGCAATTGATCGCAATCATTTTAGGGGTTTGTGTGCTGACTGAGAAATTTTAATAGGTCATGCGTAAGCTTTTTTTTTTACGGGCCCCGCAAGCCGGTAACCTCGGACGGTAAGACTAAAGTCGAGGCGCGACGAGAGAATGATCATGTGTAAGCGGCGACTTTGAGAGCCCTTGACAACAGATATATTCTCATGCTGGCGGGCGGGAGGGATTTCCTGAGTGTGCAGTTTGTAATGCATTCATTCTAAGATGCAGTACTCACTAAGGAAAAGTTAAACCTTGTTGGAAAGGACAAAGTTCATGACATGAAAAGTTTCAAGTAAGCCAAGTATGATAATTGATCAAATCAAAGGGATCGATAGATAGTGACAAGAAAGACAGATGACGCGGGTATCAGAAGAGGCAATGAACTACAAGATGAAAACTAAAATGGATCAACGTCTGAAAAGCAGAACTCACAAGCGCAGAGACTTACTTGAGTCGTCGTCGGCACTACGATGACAAGGTCGGATGAGCCCAAACGAACGCAAGGATATCAACGAGAACCGGCGCTTCATGGCGCTTCCCAACCCTTTTAATGTTCGCCAAATCCTTCCCTAAGCAGAACCAGCAGCCTTCAACAATTCAGATAATGATAAATAGGTAGGGCATGCTCACGCTGAGACTCATGCTTTCGTTAGGGAGAAACACGTTCCTTGAAGGAAGGATGCCGTTTACGCTTTCAAGTTCCATTGCCCCACTGCGTGATATTCGCAATGCAGATTCACTGGAAAACCTCTGATAAATATTATCCTTAGGACCCGGCCGACTCGAAGCTGAAGTTGGTTATTCACTCACAGGCACGAAGCTTCGAAAATGCTGGGGGCAACTTGAAGGAACCTTGGCATGAACCGAATAGTCATTTCCACTATAATGGCAGTCGTCCTGATTGTTTGTGGATGCATAGTCGTCAGCACGAGAAAGGTGGTGTTGCTTCTCGGCAGGTTCTGGATAACTTACTTCACTAGCGTACATGTAGCTCGACGATGCGCCATATGGATGGTGGATCATCCTGAAGCATAGGACATGGGGCGCTGAAGAAAAAGATCGGGTCCAGACGGAGTTCCGCTGGAAGTCAACCACTCCGGATATATGGTTGACCAGAAAATTTCGGAGAGCTCAGATCACTGGTACGGCAGTAGACCGCACCGTAATGCAAGAGAGCGAAACTGCAGTAACGAGAGGCGTGGGTAATGGAACGATGATAGAAGTTGATGCCAGGGCAACCTCCCGGATTCAACATGATGCGGCGGCCGCAGCCCAGTCTAGCCTGATCAAGGAATGTTTCACAGCCAATGTGGCTGGCAACGGGCATAAGAGTAGCCGATAATTTTTTTGACGTCGAAGGCAAAAAAGGAACAGCTGCCTCAGCTCACATTAAGCTGTATTTAGTAGGTAGTAGCTGCTTATAACTCTGTCTTCTACCACGATGAGGAACAGGAACAGCACACGCGGAGCCCATTTCGCCAACATTCTTGAATCTTTCGATAATAATCTCTTACAAGGTTTCAGCTGTTGACACGCAATTCGATTACTACCATCCACAGCAAGAGATTGCACTACCCTCCCACATGGGACGCATCTCCAAATAGGCTCAATTGAAAGAATTCAGCAGACGCTCCATAATCGAAGCCTGTGCGCGAGTGCATCTGCTCCATTGCGCCCCATCGCGGGGTATCCGCCTCACGACCAAGTATTCGGACATGAGTCATAGGAACACGTTATTAGTACAGCAACTCACGGCGAGAATAAAACAGGAGTGAAGGTACCGCTTCTCGTTCATGCTATTCAAGATCGAGCAGCTCTCTTTCTTGTCACCCTCATAGTCGACCCAATTGGCTTTGTTGTCGCCACCATCATCATATCCATCACCATTAACTCTACGCCAGCTCCTCGTGGATATCGTAGTGCCCGTCTCCCGCCGTTTCCTCTCCGGACGAATATGGCTCCGGACTCGTATCTCAAGGCCGCGTACTCTCAAAAACGCAGATGTTGAGATTGAAAGCGGCCGACGGCGAGCGGGAGATGCGTCCGAGTCGTACTATTGCGGACGACATTGATCAATATTGACAGATGGAGGGAAAGGTTGGACGCCGAGAGTCGAGCCCAGTTCCGGTATCTAGATGATGGCTCCGGGACTACGTGAAAGACCGAGAGCTGTGCCGTCCGACCAGTGGTTGATGAAAATGGTGAAAAAAACTGTTAAGAATGGTCTCACCCTTGGCCGTGTAACCGGCATTATAATAAATCATTCGTCCGCGTCTACCAAGGCCACGACGTTCAGACCTCGATTTGGGAAGTCGCAATTCTTCCATGACTCTGGCGCTTTCTCCGCCCTTGGAGATTCCGGGTCCGTCATCGGCGACGCTAACAATCGAATTGTCCAAATACCCACTAGGCCGAAGCTACCGACGTTACTTACTGTATATGACACACCATACTATAAAAATCAAGGCCTTCCCGAGGTCCCATCTCTACTCAATCCCGGTCTAGGTTGTGAGATCAATATGTGACGATATCGAGGACACTCGAGGGTTTCGTCATAGCTCACATTGTTTTTACAAGCTAAGGTAGTCGTCATGCGAAACCATCCGATATCACGTGAGGTGACACTTGTGTGACACCACAGATTTCTGTCCATGATATCCATGCCGTGTCATGCCGAGGCTCGGCAGAGATCGAAAGGACGCTGACTCAGATAAAGATAACTTACAATGATTAATCTATCGACATATGTACTCTATTGATTAGTGGTTATCAATGGGTTGTTTTAAAGTGAAATTCGCTCTTTCAAGTCAACCATAAGTGTTTCAGGCATGACATGATGACCACGATACTTCTTGATCGCCCATGCTGTGAACACTGAACTGAACTTTGGCAATGCGACGGCATGGGTGTCGGAGCTTCACACTAGCACTGTCGGACATCACAGTAATTTTCCATGGCTTGCAGATCTCTCAGAAATCCACAATCAATTCTCGGAGAGAACGGTTTCATATTTCATATTGACTACTTTATCATTCCCTTGTAGTATTGAGTTTGAGGCAACTCTTCAGTCTTGTAATGCAATGTAACGCTTTTGCACGTGACATTGGATGGTTTCGCGCATGCCGCCATGCTTCGCACACCCAGGATTCTCACGCAACGGTGTTTTCGACCTTCCGCGCATGCACGTGCTCTAGGCACGACCCCTGAGTCACGAGACCAGCAGGAAATTTTCGTTCAGGACGAAATTTTTGGGTGGCCATGTTGTGCGCCACCCCTGGCTAGTATTTTCCGAGCTGCTCGGCTCCGACGCTGACCCCTGGGGAGCTTCTCGGCTCGCGGACTCGTCCTTTCGCATGACGACTACCTTAGATGTATGAACTGCACAAATGAATACAATTCACGCGCAACGTTTCACTCTTCACCCCGCTTCCAATTCAAATCAACTAAATAGACGAGCTAGAAATACATACAAATGCTAGTAATACACTGATACATGAATATACTTTTTCGCTTCAATCGTGAATAACAATATCAAATAAAATAAAATAAAATAAAAGGTTTCTCGTTTTTTGGAGTCCTACCGCGACTGATTTACCAAACGAGCTGGCCACTGGTTTCATAACCCGTCAGTATCCATCAAGGGGAAAAAACGAATACATACCCGTCTACGAGATAGTCACCACCAGTCATGTAGCTAGCATGACGAGAGAGAAGCAAGAGCGCCTGACCAGCGATTTCATGGGGCTTTGAAAAATAGTATACGTTTAGTTCAACACAATTTCACCTGGGCCACGCTCTTACCTGGGCGAAACGACGAAGCGGCACGTTCTCCTGTTGGTGCTGCAGGATCTTCTTATCCATGTCCTTGGTCTGATCGGTCTCCACTGCATTCGAATGTCAGCAGGAGCTCAATGTAGAGGAAATAAATAAAAAAGCCCACCGTAGCCGGGCGAGACGCTATTCACGCGAATACCCTTCTCCGCCCACTCGGCAGCGAGCGCCCTAGCGAGGTTACGAACTGCAGCCTTGGACGAGTTGTAGAAGGCCTAAACAGTAGTGAAAAGAAAAAAAGAAAAACAATCAATACACGACCCGTTTTAAAAAAAGGCAGTAACAGACCTGATTCAAAGGCTTATTCCGAGCAGCCTGGTTGATGATCTGCGCGCTCATCGAGGCGGTGATCACGATAGACCCTTCCTGGTTGCGGCTCGTCCAGAGTCTTTCACCCAGGTCATTTTCTGTATGAATACAAGAACAATTAACCCACTTTGCAGCTGCACGGCAAGTATTGAAGACGCCATATACGTTCACGCCAAAGACCTTGTGGAAATCTTCCTGAGACAAATCCAATGCAGGCTTGAGGACCGAAACGCCGGCATTCTATAATCGTGCGTGAATTAGCCCTGAGCTCTTTCGGATTTTCAAAACATCATACGAACAGCGATGACGCCGTTGATTTTGGAATCCATGTCCTTCTCGATCTGGCCGAAGAGCCCATGGAGCTTGTCAAAGTCGCACACGTCGCATTTGTAGGCCTGTCGCAAAAATATTAGATCAATAAAACTCAAACCGACATGGCAGGGAGATCGTACCCGAGCTTTGATATCCTTGAACTCCTCCTGGATCTTCTTGGCCACCTCGGGGGCATCTGTAGACTGCCTACATGACGAGTGAATAAAAAAGGGAGAAAGGCGGACGACCGTGGCCTACCTGTAGATTATGGCGACATGGGAGCCAGAGCGAGCGAGAGCATAGCTGTATGCTTTTCCAATGCCACGGTTGCCACCGGTGACGACGACGATGCCTAACAGCGCCAGCCCGTCAACTCAGATGCACACGTAGGGACAAGAGACGAACCTCGGTCAAGCTTCAACGCAAACTCGGCGTTAGAGCGTGCTTGTGAGGTCGACATCGTGGAACTGAACAAATTGAAAAGTGATTGCGTGGTTGAAATGTTGAGAAAGAGTGGATGGGAGATGGGAGGGTTGATCTGTTCGCTAGGCTCCCTGTCTCCGCTTTTTATACTGCGTCCCAAAGGCCCCTCAGCCCCTCACGCAGGTGAGAGGGGCACGAGTAGATGAAGTCAATGGCAACCATTGACTTCATCTACTCCATCGACGACGTCACAACCTAGCATTCAAATACTGGACTTGCCTAATCGAGGCAAAGGCAGATCGAGTGACCACACCCTCAAATCGTTCACGCAGTCTTTGCCAAGCCAACCTAATAAATCCTTTGAATTGAATGAAAACCGTGACAGAATTGACCCTCTGGAAAAAAAGTTGTAGGACAAGCCGAATTGTTTGGGGTATATGCTGCACCCGTCAATCTAGACCCAAGTAGGTTAGTCCGGAACCAACTCAATAGTTCGAGACTCATGCGATCGAGGGTACTATAAAGAGCCCCTCTCATGCTCTCACAACGCCAACAGTAACCTCTACCTCCGCAGACTCTTCACCCTTACCATCCTTACTACACCTATCCTTCCCAAACGCAGCCAACACCCGCGTACTCGCCCACCGCGTCAACGCCAACACGTCGGCATCCGGCAGACTGGACCGCACGTGCGGAGAGAGAGTCACGATGAGTGCTGGCGAAGTTGTGCGTGTGTGTGATGCGTGTGTATGGTCGGGGCCATAACCATGATGGTGCTCTTGATGGTGGGGGTTGTGGTCGTGATGACCATTCGATTGCCGATGCTCACGCCCGTTCGACTGTAACTGTAACTCTGATACCACCTTCGTAGACCCTTTCCGACCCCCATCCACGAGCCTCGGCTGCCCAGCGGGCACGACCTGCCATACATGTGGTGCCGGTAAATGCACCACATGTTCGTGCCGTTCAATCTATGTACATTTACTCAGTCTTATCATTAATATAACCCAGTGTGAGACGTACCTCTCGAACAACTCTCCAAAACCCCTCCATCCTTCCCGCCGGCCCGTTCGTCGTACTGGCGCCAACATGAGGAACCGTAATTGCGCCCATTGTGCTCCATTTGCGTGGCAGCATCGGCGGTGCCGTCTGCAACAACACTCCGCCGAGAACTACGCATGCTGCAAACGCCACGTGTGCAGTGACGATCACTTCGAGAGCAGCAAGAGCGAGATCAAAGGGTGCGTAGTGTGCGCTGGAAGTCGTCGATCCCCGCGATCGCAATCGTTGATCAAACGTCATCAAATTACCACGAGAAATTTTTTTGGACGGACTCACGCATCTAGAACCATCTCGGCTCCCAAGATCGCCAGACAGAACAAAATTGGT
Source organism: Rossbeevera pachydermis (assembly GCA_038090155.1). Taxonomy (NCBI): domain Eukaryota; kingdom Fungi; phylum Basidiomycota; class Agaricomycetes; order Boletales; family Boletaceae; genus Leccinum; species Leccinum pachyderme. The sequence goes on from JBBPME010000311.1 coordinate 19,861, forward strand.
GGCAGTGCATACGGATTCCTAAATATTCGCTGCACCCTTTTCTTACCCTCAGTAGCCGGCGGCGGCGGCAGCGGCGGAGGCGCGTGTCCAGGCCTTGAAAACAGAGACAGGGGCGAAGGAATGTGTTTGTTGGTGACTGGTCATGTGTTACTCAGGGGTCAGACGTGACAGCCCTGCTGCAAGGCAGACTCACTAGTGACTAGGACCTCGTGTTGACCGAAGACCGCAGAGGTACCTATCAAAGAGAGAAGGACGAGACAGATGAGCATGACGGGGAAGCGAAGACTACGGAACAGGAAGGATCAATCCTCGCTCGAAAATTGCGACTTGAACAACGCACCCCAGCGTGTCAGACATCTCGGCACCCCTGTGGTGATGGTGCCCATCTCCACCGCCGCCACCATGCCCATGTCCATGTGAATCACCGCCCGCAGATAACAACAAATGTTCGACGGCCTCCTTGGCGACATAGATGCCTGCGAACATCAGGTATACACACTGGGCAAACAGCAAGGTCGTCCTAGCCCGCGCAGGACTGCAGGATATGTGCGTGTATGCTCAGTGGTGATCCGATGGATCGGGATGACACGTACCCATACATCGCATTCATCTTTCCTTGCATATGGCGTGCAATGACGACAGGCCCGATAACGCCCAAAGCATCAAAGACGACCCAATAACCTAATCCTGTACAAGCGAGGGAACCGATGCTCTGACCACGTGTCCACAATAACGCACCGAGAGCGAACTGAGCGGAAGCGGTGATCATTGCAGCTATCCCAGAAGAGGACACGATTGCCATGCTCTCATGCACGACGATGTTGTTATTGGGGTAAGTTTGAGAAGAGGATGTCGAAGGAGCAGGCGACTTGGACTGAGAGTGTGGGATCAGTCCAGGTGGTGGGAAGCGTTTGTCTGCATCTGCGTTCGGAACCCACGGTGAGACGGGTGTGGGTGTAGGCGCGGTCTGCAGGCCACCCGGCTCGGTTGGTACTCGCAGCGCCTCCGGTTGACCGGGGTCGAGGAAGGAGAAAAAGTTGTGCGACATGGAATGCTTGTGATGGTGACCGCGTCTCGTGGTGACGCCGACACTGGAAGAGGTTCTTATCGTGATGGGCTCCGACTGTGATTTAGGCAGACCGCCGAAAGTAAAGCCGGGTTTGAGTTCGTTGCTGAAGGGAGCAGGGATCCCATCGGAGTGAGAAGGCGGAATGATGACTGGGTCTGAAGATGGCGGGGGGGCTTCTTCGTCCGCCGGTCGTTCGTCTTCTGAGATGGTGGCGTGTGGTCTGGGAAAGAATATAGATAGATTCCTGGAGTGAAGGCGTGAATGGCGTCTTGTGTGACCCGGGGGAATGCACGCGTCGTGGACATCAGGAATGGGAGCGGAAGGGAATTGATGGAGTGAGTGAGAGACAAAGGAGGTGCGGAACGGAGAAGTCGGAGGAGTGTTGAGAGGTCGACGAGCTGTAAGGAGCGGTGGAAGCGAGTCGGGAAGCGAGTGAGGAGCGGAACGAACGCGACTCCTCGGAGAAGGTGCCGTCGTAGAGTCAGACATGGAAGGAGTAGTCGTTGCGTGAGACTTGAAGCTGAACTAAGGACGCGCGATACAGAAGCTCATGCAAGCCCTATGCGGCGTTTATGATCAATAATGTATCCTATCGACGAGATTTATCCATTCACAGGCTCGTTCACCTTGCCCGTTGTTGGGGATCTGGTCTGGGCCTCTATCCAGTCACTTGACATCCTCGTTTTTCTTCGTGGAGACGATGGCCCGCTCACGTCTCATTCGCCCTTATTTCCACGAGAATGTTACCACTTGCATCGATAAATAACCTCGTGCATGTACACAGTTGACATTTGAAGATAATCTCACGGGAGTAGAACCTTACATAATTATCACTATGATGTCCACCCCGCTCGACGTCCTGCGTGCATCCATCGAAGCCCACAACGATACCTTTGAATCCCTACTCAGACTTATCCCACCTAAATACTACCTCACCAAAGAAAACGATGCCGACACCGCGGTACGTTCGCCCATCATTGTCAATCCATGCATGTTACGAAACCAGTTGTGTGTTTAGGCACCAAGCAAATACCAGAAACACAGTAAGAACAAAAAGGCGTCCAAACAAGCAGTCAAAGAGGCGTCCAAAAAAGCCAGACGCGACAAGGCAACGCTCTTTCCTACTTGTTTGTTCACGTCACATTACATGTTTTTAATAGCTTGATCCTGCCAACCAAAAAACGGTCATAGATATTCAAGACGAAGCGGCGTTCGAACAGGAAGAGAAAGCTCTCGAGTCGAATGCGAATCGCAAGGGGAAGCGGAAAGCACTGCCAGAGGGCTCCGACTCAGACTCGAGGTCGGAAAAAGATGGCGACGAAGCTATGGACGTCGACCGTCCCACTGCCCTCGATGACGACGACATGGTCCCGATGGCCCGACCGGAAAGTATAACGGTGCTACGAGAGAAACTGCACGCACGCATCGCTTCATTTCGTCGTCCGGGTACACAGGACGACGAAGCGGGTGACAGAGATGAGCTGCTCGAGGAACGGCGGAGACAGCGTGCTGCGTTGAGGGAAAAGCGCAGGAAGGAGACCAAGGAGCGGAAGAGGGCAGAGGCAGAGGGGAAAAGGGACAAGGGTAAGACGAAAGAAAAAGAAAAAGAAAAAGAAAAAGAAAAGGACATGAAGAGCAAATCTGCAAGCACCAAAGTATCCCTTTCCCTTGACTGTGTCGGGCGAAACGCGTATCTAATTGGCTATTTTCTTTTTCTTAGAGTCAATTACTCGTAACGGAAGCACCTTCCCTAGGTCCCTCTAGCCATCACGACGGCCCGCTCACGAATGTCGCGTTCTCTACCCTTGCTGGTTCGACGAGCAAAAGAGCCGCTCAATTCAAGACCGCATCCAACCTTACACAAGCTCTCACGCAGCTCACAACACGCAAGGACAAGCTCGCCGCCCTTCCAGAAGAGAAACGCAAAACAGTAGAAGACCGCGAACGCTGGGCAAAGGCGGAGGCTCGCGTGGAGGGCGTCAAGGTCAAGGACAACGAGGGGCACCTGAAGAAAGCGATCAAACGCAAGGAAATGGAAAAGGTGCGGAACAAGAACAAGTGGTGAGTCCCTCCTATCTACTTCCGCTGTGCTGCGTTAGGATGAACTCAAATTGGCCAGGGAGGAGAGGAAGGAGCAGGTCACCGCGTCGATGGCTGCGAGGCAAAAGAAGCGGGCTGATAACATTGCGATGCGGAACGAGCGGAGGAACGACAAGCGGAAAGGTAGGAGTGGCAAGTCGCGACCGGGATTTGAGGGCAAATCGTTTTCCAAGAGCAAAGGAAAGCCTTCGGGGAAGAAGAAATGATCGTATCCTCCTATGATGTCTTGCTTCCTGAGGCTAGGTGCTTAGTCGTTTATCGATTACGGTAGCTGTTGTAAAACCACCGTGAGGTCATACTACGGAGCCTGTGCTGGGTATAAATGTCACTTTTGGTGCGGTTTTGTCCGCCAACTTGTGGCGCACAGATTTTTGGGAAACAGATTGAAGATCTGACCCACGACAGAATGATGATAAACTCATGTTTCTGTTTTTCTCGTCATTCGTGCTGCCTAGTGGGCATAAAATGGTATGCGACTCGCTTCTCGGCACCCCCTCAGGATAACCCGGACTTATAAGACAATGAGGGTAAATCCATATAATTGCATATGATGGTAGTATCTGAACTATCGTCCTAGCTATAGTTACTGCATTCCTTCAAGTTTAATCTGCGGTGACGGAATAAGACGAGGCCCGGGATGAATCTGTTGGCGATGTCCTTGCATAGCAGTAGTGATGCTACAGTTTGGTTTTTTGTGTTTGCAGTTTTTTTGACCTGGTTTTACTTCTCGCATTTTATTTTTATTATGGATTGTAAAACGTCCAGTGAGAAAGATGTAGCTAACATCTGTGTCTATCAGAAAGCATAGAAGTACATATGGTCACTTATTGACCATTTATGAGATATAAGCCTAAAAGTAACTTTGGTTTTATGCTAACCATATAATGGTTTAAGTTAAATAAATCCACAATGGCTAGTCTAATTCATGTAATTCTTTTTTTAGCCAATAGCTATTCTCAGAAACCATATTATCATATCTGCAAGTATAAATATTTGTAATAAAATTGCTGAGATAAAATTTGATGGTTTGAAACTGTGGCAACACTACATAGCAGTAGTATTCCATATGGATAACACCCAAATGGATATCCAAGTGATAAGAGAACCTGTGTTGCAGATGTGCACATGTCATGTGCTGTTGCAATGTGTTAAAATAGTATCTTATAGTACACCTGGGAATAGTGTTGCTGCAGCTTAAAGCTGTCAAATTTTTTCTCAGCCATTGCATTATGTATTTCTGTTGAATAAATTTCAATTTACAGTTTTTAGAGGTAGTTATCACTGACTAAATTTTTGTACCAATTGTTATAGCCAATACTGAGTTATTTCATTTAAGCTATTTTACAGCTTCAATAAAGCTGATGGTACTATTTAGGTTATATCTTGAGAATGACTAAATGGATTCACATAAATCTTTTTCTGGCTAATAAATCTAAATATAGAGAACATTTCATTTGCTGGGTGCATCAAGATCCATAAAGAAATGAGCATGCTAGAGTCAAAAGTCATGCAAGAAACCACAATATCAAAAAGCCAAGCTGCAGCAACACTACCTGGAAATCAATCATATTCATTCAGTTTCTTGCAAGTAGAATTCAGACTGGACCAGACACCTACAACTATTCCAATACAATTGTTAACAATAAGCAAAGGAGAAGACAAGATAGCTTACAGAGGAGATCTAGCTTAGGGAGTACAGAAGGTATGGAGGGGTTTATATAGTACAAGGGAAATGAAGATGACTAAGCAGATGGAACACCATGGAACATGGTGGAAGGATGATGAGTAATCCGCAGTATAGAAGATGAGTCAGAATGACTGCAGATGAGTAATGGTTACAAATAAAGTGAGTCATGATGAGTCATGCTGACTGTGGATGAGTCATGTGGAGGAAATGATGACTAAGGTAGATAAGTGGTGAGTCATGGGTATCTAGTCATCATAGATGAAAAGAAGTGGTCATAGCATGGTTCGAACACAGTGACTTGGTAGTCTGTAGTGAGAACAAGTGAAAGAAAAAGAAAAGAAACAACGAAACATAACAGGCGGTGAGAGTGAAGAGGAGGAATAGGAAGGGGTCAGTGGGTAGGGCATTGAGCCTGTGGATGACCAAGGGCAGAGACGAGGCAGATAGGGCATTGATAATGTTCGCAGTTGACCCTTTTGTGGCCTCAATGATGGCACACATAGCATGTGGAAGGATAGTCAGGATGATTTCAGGTTAGGACTACCTCATTGCTGTTGCGACGCTTTCAAGGAGCTATTGAGATAACCCTAGATTAGGGCAAGATAATAGAAGAGGAGTAATCAATGAAATGACTAGAACAATCAATGACAATGTTGAGGATAACTCGAGGGATAAAAGTGTAGACTTGGATAGTCACCTATTCAACAAGGCTGGATAGTGAGGCACACTTAAGCACACTAGAAGCTACACAAGAATCCAGAAGAACTAGACTGGGGAGTCTAGCTCTACAATGGTCCAGTATATATACTATCTAGAACAATGCATGGACTATGTGACTATGTCTACTCTAAAGTAACAATGTGTTCACCATGAGGCGAAAGGCTATGTACCATGTGTTAACAATGAGGTAAAAGAAGCAAGGCTGTTCACCATGAGGTGATCCATGAGGCAATCTAGAACGGTCTATGAACGGAGATTAAAACAAGATGGAAGCCATGAGGCGGGCTAGACCATGATGTCATAGATAATGATAAGAGAGTCTGGACCATAACGTCAATGTGACAATGTGAAGAGTGAAAGGGAGGTCCAGACTATGGGGCAATGCTGATGATTAGTCAGCAAGGGCGCTAAACAAGGCTGATAACTATATAAAGAAATGAGCATGCAAGATAAAACGGGAAAGACTAGAATGGGTGCTAAAGCGCTAGGGTTCCAGATCAAGAGCAATGGCTAGGGCTAGGGTTCCGGATTGGGAACCATGAACTAGGGTTAGGGGCA
>JBBPME010000312.1:0-25878 GCA_038090155.1 Rossbeevera pachydermis
GTACTACAGAGCATAGGACACCATAAGGAGGCGTTCGAGGCGTTCGAGATGATGTTATCTTGTATCGAAAAATCACATGACCCACAAATCCGCAGTGAGTCCGTTTTGTGAACACTACAGACACATAAACTTCATCTAAATCATAATCGTAGACCTTCGTAGTCAGTATCAAGATACAACGCCCCTGATTCGACAGGCGATCAAGGACGCTATCCGAGACACACCCCGCGTACTCATTGACGTCACCACCGGTTTTCTGTGCGATAAAACACTACAAGAAGCAGCTTTTGAAAGACTCCCGATATTCAATGAACTTCGGTCTTCGATGATTACTCTGGATCAGCTCGACTGTCCTCGCATTCAGAGAGAGGTAGAGGCGTTTTACCGATATGTGATGTTCTCGCACAGATGGCAACCGAATGAACCGACGTTCCAGATGGTCGAGTACACGAGCATCTACAACCTACCTGATTCACCCGCAAACAATAAACTCATCAAATTCTGTCGCCTCGTGAACGACCATCATTTCCGGTGGGCGTGGAGCGATACGTGTTGCGTAAATCAGGCCGACACTAGGGTGCAGCAGGAATCGGTTATTGCAATGTTCCGGTGGTATCGCGGGTCATCACTCACTATCGTGCACCTTCTCGGAGTATTATCGGAGTCGCAGGAACCTGGGTCTCTGTTGAATAGCATTTGGAACACCCGTGGCTGGACATACCAGGAATACGTAGCTTCAAATGTGGTAAAATTCTACACGGAAGATTGGAAGCCATACCTCGGTTTGAACGTGTTTAATCACAAGGAGTTACCAATCATACTAGAAGAAATGGAACAAGTTACGAACGTTGCAACGCGGGAGCTAGCTAACATCCAGCCTGGGCTAGATCGAATACGCGTGAAGCTCTACCTCGCGTCAAAGCGCGAGACAACACGGGAGGAAGACATTGCATATTCACTGTTTGGAATATTTGATCTCGCGATCCCAGTCATCTATGGAGAGGGAAACCAAGCAGTCCGCCGCCTTCTGGAGCATATCCTGACACACTCGGATACCGCCGTCGTGCTTCTCTCTTGGATAGGGCATTGCAGCCACACTGGTAGCACCAGCTATCTACCCGCCGATCTCACAGTGTATAACCAAATCACCTCCCCTCATATTCCTGCTATCGAGATGGACGAGATAGATCGTGAGGTCACGCTACTGCAGTCATCTCTGATCGAAGTCACCCCTGCCGTCGAGCTGTATGAAAAGTTACATGGTCTTCCCTCCCTTTCGATTGGTGCTGGTCGACTAAGACTGTCTGGCATCGTTTTCCCCATCACCCATCCTACCTTCATCTCTGGACCCGATCCCGTGTCTCGTATCCGCGTCTATCGTTCCACCACATCTATGCTCGGCAACGTACGGATCGAGACTACGGACGATTTGTCGGGGATGAGACATCCGCCGGTCCTGATTCATCCATGGATCGGTCTCTTGTTGGACGAGGATTTTACGGACGATTCGCCTCTGTTTGGCTTGGACACGCGCGCGTTGCGACTTCTTGTTCGGCTGAAGCAGCCGTTTGGAGCGCTGCTGCTTGCCGTGCATGGAAGAGTGCACCACAAACGTATCGCGACGGACAGCTTGATCATGGTTCAGATTCGGAGGGAGATAACAGCAAATGAGTTGATGATGAATATCAAGACGTTGAATGTTATGTAGCACTGCAGCTGTGCCGCTCTTCAATGTTGATGGGTATGCATTTTTCATATCACTATTATCACGTATCTGAAAATTTGGTTCATGCGAGCAACGTCCCAGTCATGGTCAGTCCTCTATAATTTAATTCATCAAAGAAAGCTAATACCATGTCATGGTATTGGGGTTTAAAATTCATTGTACACTCAAGTGATCAGTGATCCCATCCCTCAGACTCAGATCTGATTGCTGTAGTCTAGTAACCGTACTCGTGACACATAGCCAGGTAGCCTGTGTCTCGTAAGACTTAGGAAAATAAGACAAATAGTTATCATTTTACTCGTCTTAGCGCACTCGTTCACCTTAAACGACTTCCATGCCGAGTTCCAAAAGAACACAATGCTGAATATGTCATTAAGTCATCTAAGGTATTATGTTGGCATCAGTAAATTCCATCAAAAGCACGATGCCAATACAGAAAACCTCAAAGCATAAAAAGTCTCCAGCATTAGCCAAAAGGGATTAAACAGTACATAAACATAATAGTCTACTTAAAATAAGAGCAAGAACGTCATCTCGAGAGAATTACTCTGATGAGCGAACAACGTGAGCTACAATATGGAGGGTTGCCACATGGAAGTACAACCAATGTGAACATCTTACTTTTTGAATGAACGAGTAGAATGGTCTCTGCTTTTGCATCATTGTTGTGGTGTTGTCGCAGACTCGCAGTGGCGGTGGCGGCGTCGCGTTGTCATGGCCCCGTGGCATTGGTCCTCGTGTTGTCGTGCGTCATCGTCTGGTGTCGAGTGGCCACGTGGCGCTTGCACAGTGGTGTGGATTGTGACACTTGCGTCGTTGTCGCGTCGTCGTCCGTGTCCCTAGTTAGGGTCACGGAGACCTCGTGTCATCGTCATTGTCGTTGCTGGTGGCTTCATGGCATTGCGGCGGCGGCGTCATCCGTTGTCGTCTTGGGCGAGTGCTGTTGTGCCGCATTGTCAGCGCGTCCGTGGAGAGGGAGCGGAGGTGAGGATGAGGTGAGGGTGTGCAACACGCTCGGTGGTTGTGTTGGGTGGAGAGGTAGAGAGCGGGGGGCGTCGTCGACTCAAGTGGCGTGGTCAGTGCGTGAGAATTCGTATTGGTTCAAGACCCAACTTGGACACGACAGCAACGACGGCCCACGATGTGACTCATTTGGCCCCAACAATGTCACAAAACGGTGGCGGCACAGACGGGGATGCAATGTCATGACAATGTAAAGAGCATGATGGAGCTGCAACAACGATGGTGAGAATACGTTGCTACATCTTTGTCCGTACCATTTGGCCCTCTGACTACTGTCGACAGCCTGACTCATGTCCATTTTTAAGTTCGGTTAGTCAGAATAAGTGCAAATAAGATGGTTCCTGATGCCACTAATCTCATGAGAGACAATAGTAGGCCATCTAATAAGTCATACATACTTATCAGTCGGATATGGTGTAAAGGCTAACATTACCGCCTCTCAATACATTGATCGCGGTAGCTCGGGGTTCGATTCCCCGTATCCGAGTATTTTAATTTTTTTTGCCCGTTGATTGCCATGAGCACTGCGAGCCGATCGGATCGATTAATGTGTGGCTTAGACCAGTTATTTTCGTTCGCGGTCCGGATTCACCGATCAATGTATCCAAAAGCCAACGGGTATCACAATGGAACTAGCGTTCCCCATAAATCACAATCTTGGTCGTAGTACCACAATCGAGTGACGCCCGACAAATGAAGCAGAGAGAAATTCCGTAACAATAGCAATCATGCTGTGTTGCCTATGGTACAATCCAGAGGATGGAAACATAACGAAAAAGGGTATCACCAACATTAAGTTTTCTTTTCTTCTGAGTCGTCACGGGCATAAGGATGTAAAACATGGATAGAGGAGGAAAGAAAAGGAAAGTCGTGAATCACATCGTAAACACATCAAGATTCTCCATGTCCCCCGTCAAAAAAGTAGGATACTGCCCATCAAAAAGTTAGCCCCCGCAACGCATCATTTCAATTGAAAAAATTAACGCACCTTCAACCCAATCAATCGCTCGTCGTCGATCATCACTCCTGAATACTGTTCCTGCACATCCCGACGCACCTCCCGGTACGCCAACCTGGTCTCGACCACGTCCGTAAAGATGTAAGGTATGTCGAGCCGCGTTGGGTAATCCACCCGCTTGACGAAATCGCTCGTCGTTCGGGGCTCCGTCTCCTCTTCATCGATATCGAAAACGGTATAGGGATTGAAATCGAGCACCTGGATTGTGCTCTTTGTCGACTCCTTGCTGGGTATCAGCATGACAACACGTTGTCCATGCACGTATCTGATAATGGCTCGTCAATCTCGTGCACAAATGCCATACGACAGAAAGCTTACCTCGACCACTGGAACGCGACCGGCTGGTGAATCATCCGCACATCCTGCGGCCCCCACGATGACCACGGCACCACTAGGGACGAAGCGCTCTCCTCCCGTACATCCCTCTCCAGATACCTCTCCAACGTTCGTCCATGCACGAACGCGCACACCCTCGGACGCGTCACTGGCCCCTCCAGCGTGGGCAAATGTATATATTGCACCGTCAGCGCGTGGATCCGCTCGTCGTTGCTAGCCACGAACGGCTTGTTGGGTAGGCGCCCGCCAACGACCGGGCCGGTGTGCGTCGCCACACTGTGCACACGCACAGAGGGTTGCACGGTAGGGAGACGCAGACTTGCTGCGTGCCTCAAGCCGGCGCTCTGTCCGAGCCCCAGCGTCGGAACTTCAACGTCACCGTCATCACGGTCGGCACGGTCACATACAAAGGAAAAGAGCTCGAGAGACCCGCCGTCATAGTTGCTCGTCACTAGGAGTGCGCGGCTGTTGACAAACGAAAAATCCCACGTGTTAGGTGGGAGCGGAGCGCCACTGCAATCCTTCCCACGGCGGCGCGAAGTGAGCAAGAAATCGAAGAGAAAGGACGAAACGAAGGATACTCACCACGACCAGCTTGCCCGTTTTCCAGTTCCAGACGGTGATGCGGTGTCGAGCAGGATCGACGCAGTACATCACGCCAACGACGTCATCTGCGATGTGGACGCACACGCTCGTGATGGGGTAAAACACCGCCGTCCGCAGCACCGGCACCTTCGCCGTTGGATGCACCTCGTTCGTCGAGATTGATCGCACGTGCAACTCGATTGTGCCAGCAGAAATGACTCCCATCGGGCTATACCGTCGTCAGTCGAACTGTGGAGAACGGGGTCAAACAGCCACGTACAACGCGGCATCCTCCCCGTTCTTGAACAGGACCATCAAGTCCTGCGACGGATCCATCGCAAAGTCGCGCGTCGGAATCCCCAGATCCTCCCTCACCTCCGTGCGTCCGCTGTCATCCGTTCCTGGGAGCCAAGTCGTCGATAACGTACGTGAACCAAACACGTGGCCATCGTCCTCGTCGTGGTCGATAGCATTGACACCGTCGTTCCCATCACCAATACCGTGCATGAACGCGTCCTCCTCCTCATGATAATCTCCATCCATCCATCCAAACCCGCCATTGCCTGCTTCAGCCTCTGGTAGGCGTCGCGGCTGCGTTCTGCAGAATACGCCACCGACGAGCTCGTACGCACAACACGGCCCGGAGAGGGGCACGGTCACACACCGTGACCAGTCGAGGGTCCGCCAGGCGTGACGTAAACTGTGCAAACGTGACAGACGATCGGTCAAAGTGCTAGATTGCTCCCGCTGGCAAGCGCCCGTGGGCGGACGGTCGTCCATGCCGTCTCGCACGAGCGCAATATAGTACTGCAGTTCAAGAGAGACATCGATCACGTCGCGCCATTGCCGGCATACCTAAGGGAGGGGAGGTGCTATAAACATAATGATGACATTGAAGACGAAAGAAGTGGCTACAGACCAAGCGTAAACGGACGACCATGTGGCAATCTTGATGACGACCATCGTGGTCACGACGATGGCGGCCATTCACGAGCACGAGACATATGGCAGTCAAGAGCTCAGGCGGTAGATCGAGGAGTGTGCGGTTAGTGCGGGCGAGTGCGGGGGTGGCGGGGAAGTCATGTACGCCACTTGGATTGAGCGAGGAGAGAGACAGCATTTGATGGGGAGAGAAATGGATCAAAGAGTGGGTTATAATGGATCTTTGGACTCGCACGGTCATTATTCGTGGTGATCGAGGTCTGACGTAGTAAAGGCTCCGTAATGGTCTCACCCCTGTCCCGGAACTGATCCAGGTATCTGCCAGCGAACACTCTCTCATCGTCACCTTCAACCACCTACTACGTTGCAACTCAACTGTCATTCACTGGATCCGGACGACACTAGGCGCCACATCGTCGGCACCCGTCTCCGATGCCATCGCACCGTGCAACCCGCTCATTCCGCATCTTCTTCTCCCATAATCCTTGCCACCAGCTCGTCCCCACCGTGCACTGGCGCTTCGTACACCGCAAATGCCGCCTTTCGTCCACCGTGGTCACATGCCTCCCCTTCTCCGCCCCCCAGTCCCTCACTCGACCACCCCTTGCGCCTATCTGCAAACACAGCCTCTCTCCTATCCAGGAGCATCCCTAGATCCCGATCGCTTAAAACCCCCCTCTTGCCCTCGCGCGTTTCCGGTACTACCTCGATATGATCTCCCTCCAGTCTCAGCAGCGCGGCAGCCATGTCCGCAATATTGTCTGCCTTGCTGCGTCCGGCCTGTCCCGGCATCTTGAACTTGCCTACCGAGGCCCCTTCGTCAGAACGCCACCATCACTTCCGAAACAAGGTACGCGACTCACCCTTGGCTATCACTAACGCCTCCAGCTTTCGCTTCTCCGTCGCACGCTGCATGATTCTCGTCTCGATCGTGTGAGCAGTAACCAATCTGAACACCAACACAGGCTTCGTCTGTCCGATTCGATGCGCTCGGTCTTGTGCCTGGACGTCCATTTGCGGGTTCTAGAATCGTCATTGAATACTCGTCAGCGTTGGTTTGCTCCACGATGCGACAATCGGGCGCGGCCAATGTCGTTACCAGCACCCCATTCATTCACCACTTAACGTTACCCCCACCCTTCTCCAAGCAAATATGACTCACCCAATCTTGATCATAAAAGATGACCGTATCCGCAGCAGTCAACGTGATCCCAAGCCCCCCAGCACGTGTGCTCAGCAGGAACAACACTGGAGCACCTTTCTCCTCCCCTCCTTGCTGAAACTCGTTCATCTGCTCTCGTCGTTCCATCGGACCCGTCGACCCGTCGATACGGCAGATATACCATCCCTTGAGCTCTGTTGCCCACGTCTGGGGAGATAACATCACGTGACCAGTGCGTTCATGAGTAATAGACACAGCAGGAGAGACGTAAACAGCAAAGGCCTCACCTCGATGACGTCTAGCATGGTGGTAAACTGGCTAAACAGTAAAACCTTGTGCTTGGTCCGAAATAGCTCGTCCAGAAGGCGCTCTAACATCATCATTTTTCCGCTTGCATCCACCAATTCCTCTGTCGTCACCGGCAATGGCTCCGTCCCATCCCTAAACAACAGCGGATGTGAACAGGCCTTGCGTAGCTGCATCACCGTGTTCTGAAGACGCATGTTGTTGATGCCCTTGACTGGTTCCAGGATCAGGCGCCGGCCGATGGACCGCACAAACGACACTCGCACTCACCGTTTTCCCGCGCTCGGTGTTGTCTCCCAATCTCTGCAATGTCTTCCTCCTTCTTCGTCCCCCCTCCCCCCTCTCCCTTTTCCATCCGCTTGAAATACTCTTCATCGCTCTCATCCACATCATATCGCCTCCGCTTCCCACCTCTCAATTTTCTCGGCGCATTCACGTCAATCACGTCCTCTTCCTTCTTCACCTTCCCCTCTCTCTCAATCAAAAACCGACGGATCCGGCCCTCCACGATTTCGTCATACAAATCTCGCTGTCTGACGCTCAACGGTGCGTAGATTACATACTCCTTTTTCGGTGGCAAATTTAGACCTTGGATATCGGCCTTGAGTCGGCGCAACAAGAACGGTTTCAGAATACCGTGGAGTGTAGAGATGAGCTGGGTTGATTGTGTGGGCGAGAGCTGGGATTGAAGTGTGCCGAGATTGAACCTGGCCACGACAACGATAAGTCAATGAGTTGACGTAAAACGTAAAACGTAAAACGTAATGGGGAAGCGAAGCATTCAAAAAAGGGACTCGCAGCCGACGACTCTGCCGGGGAAATGAATGGTTGCCTCGCGACTCACCATTCCTGAAAGGTATCCAAGTCGTCAAAGATATCCGGGAGAATAAAGTTGAGCAACGACCATAATTCTGCCAAGTTGTTCTATGTTTCATGGCATGAGCCGACAACACACGCGGTACACAAGGGGGATCTTACATGGAGCGGCGTGCCGGTCAGAATCATGCGCCCTGCGCTCGGGTATTTCTTAATCTCCTGAATGAGCCTGCAATTCATGTTCTTGAGCCGGTGTCCCTCGTCCACGACGATGTAGCCCCAGTTGTACTTGGAGAGATGCGCCTGGTCCCTGATGATCATTTCATATGTCGTCACGACGACCGGGAACGTCTCCTTTGTCTGGGTTGAGCGAGAATGATCATCCGTGGAGGGTATACGTCTTTCGTCTTCTTCGTCGTCGTCCTCTTCGTCGTCCGTTTCGACCTTGCGACGCTTGCGCGTCTTGGCTGCGGAGGCTTTAGGCCTACCTTTTCCTTTCCTGCCTCGTCCCCTTTGCGGGGCCATGATGCGTTCCCCCGGAGCAGCCACCGCCTCAGACCCATCGTTCGGCTCACGCATGACCGTACGACGGAGCTCAGCACGCTCTGCGGGTGCGCCATGGTACATGCACACGGGAATCTACAAACCCCTTGGGTTAGCAAAAGTCTCGCTTTGGACATGGAGAACCACGAACAGCGGGCGCAAAGCGACGAAACTCGTCGATCCAGTTGTGTACGACGCTGAGCGGACAGACGATCAGAAAGGGCCGGAAGTGTCCCAGTTCGCGGAGATGTGCGTTGAATGCAATAGTTTGAAGGGTCTTTTTTTTTGCGTTCGTAACGTCAACTTTAGACAGTCGCAGAGCGAACGTACCTTGCCCAACCCCATCTCATCTGCTACATAATCAATCGCTTGTCAGTCCCATTCCGCGCGAACTGGAGCCCAAAAAAACATACCCAGAATACCAGAAACGCCGTTCTTGTCCAAGGACACCATCCACTCGACGCCCTCGAGCTGATAGTCTTTCAGCTTCGCCCCCGTCACTAGCGCCGGCTGCAAGAAATTCGGGCGCGGGGCGTGTGCAGCGCTCGCGGGTTTGTCGAGCGACGGCTCATCCTCTCCTTTCCCCTCCTGTTGTTCCTGCACGTTTTCCTTTTCCTTTTCCTCGGCTCGCCGTTTAGTCTCTTTACGCGTCGGACGTTTGCGCGCGCCCGTGCCCGCACCGGGATCCGAAGAGGCTGGAGCGACGCGCATCGCCGCGCGCAGGGCCGACGTGCGTTTCTCCTTGTCCATCTGCGCGCCGAGGAGGTTAGAGTATGTGAATGATTTTTCGAGGAGACGTTCGAGACGCGCGAATCGTTCGCGGAACACGTCCTAAGGGTTGAGAGAGGTCAGGACACGGGTAGGATGAGAAGAAAAGGACGGGTACGTCGCCGTCTGGTTCGTCTGGGACCATTGAGGTCTGTGGTGGTCAGTACAAACAAGCGAGAGAGGAGGAGAACGTACATGACGCGTGCTGAATTCAGAGTCTTGGGTCGGCGGTGGCGAGGACATGAGGGAAAAGATGTGATTATGTCATCAAACACTACTTAAAGAAAGTACATTGTCTACTAATGCTAGTACCTGTACCGGGTCGAGTAATCTGCGGTACGGGGTCAGAGGGGGTCAGAGGGCATGCGAGCAGACACACCCTTTGGGGAGACAACGAGACCACGTCCTTTCGAGGCACCGCGGTACACGGTCTCGATGATGTCGATGAGCTAGTAAATGTGTGAGCAAGAGAGTGAGAGATGGAAATACAGAGAGACCTCCTGCTTGTTATCCATGGCCCAGTTTCTGAAGGTGTAAGAGCGGTGAGAGAACGGGACGAAAGGGGGGACGTACATCTTGTTGTTGTTACCGGTACCGAGATCGATCATGATGTGCTTGTTCCTGGACGATCAATGAATGGAGATCGATCGACGAAGCAGCCAGGGACGGACCGATAAAAGAACATGACTGTGCACGGGTCGTAGAGCTCGTACATCTGTGGATGGAGTGAGAAAGGACGGAGAGAGGGATGGACGACGAAGGGACCTTGTTGAAATCGGGCACTGCGGTGATATCGACCAAGTAGATGACTGCAAAGTTCTGGACCTTTTCTGCGACTGAGTAGAGGGTCTCGTCCATGGTCATGCACTGAGTGTCCCAGTCGTGTCCGAAGCGGATGACGACGACGCGGTCCTCTTCGGACTTGATGGCTTCGTCGACGTGCCAGCCAGAGGGTAAGTGAGGCAGAAAGTAGGACATGGTCAGGGTGAAGGAAGGGTTAACACAGCCACGGTTGGCAACGTGCACTCAAAGTATCTATCATCGCTATACACCGCCTGTCTGATGATGGTCATCATTAATGGAATGGCTGAGTCAGCCTTCAGCTAGATCTTCTCATGAAAACGAGATCGATGATGTACTCGCTACCGCTGGTGTTACAATGTCATGTCGGCTAGTGACCGCCCTCACACGTGTAAGTTTGACACGAAAAATGACGGAAGGGAGGATAATTTTGGGCGGAAGCGCGCGAAGTTTAGTGTAATTGACAGCCCTGTCAGTCAGCTTTTCAACTTGTCGTCGTCGTCCGAGTCGTCGCCTTGATCGATTCGGCTGGTTCACTTCGGTGACAACACGCCGGCCAACTTGGTGGGGGCATAAAGTTATTCCTGCATATTTTTTCTTCTTCTTCACCGGGTTTGTCCTCTCTGATGAACCCTTGCGCGGTACTGAACTCGTCATCCAGATGTTGAACTTCTGAACTACACAATCCTTATTTGTTTATCCCAAACGAATGTCTCCTACTCTCGCATCAAATACCCCAAGGACGCCTTCACGACTCCCTGAATACGACGACCCTCCCCCTCCCCGTGGTCTCACGTCTAAAAGAATGACCACAGAACGTCCCTCCTCCAGCTCTGACTCCTCCGACCACAGCGGTATGGCAGACAACGAGACAGAGGCAGAGCGTAGCGAGCGCTCCACAAAGCAGACCGCCCTCCCTCCAAAGAAGAAGCGCACTCGCACACTCACGACCCCTCACCAGTCCGCCGTCCTCCATACCCTTCTAGCAAAGGTACGTCTCCTCCTCCCCCTCCCCCCCCTCCCACTCATATCCCCCTTCCTAGTCCCGCTTCCCCACGACAGCAATGCGAGAGGATGTCGGTCGCCAAATAGGCTTGAGCGCACGCAAAGTACAGGTCCGTCCACCTCACCCATCCATCCACTCCATCCTGACCTCTCCCCCAGATCTGGTTCCAAGTTCGTCCTTTTTCCTTTGCCCTCTCCCAAACTCACATCCGTTTAGAATCAGCGGCAAAAGGCGAGACGTCCACAAGCTGAATCAGCCCCATTGACGCGTCCCCCTCAATTTGGTCCCTTCCCCATCATGACCCCCGCTGGTCCTTCCCCTTCCTCATCATTTGCCTCTCCATCCGCCGCTCCTCCCATCATCGACATGCCTCATTCGGTCACTACCTCTCCTCACCGTACCCCCCGTGGATCTCACGACTCTAACCCCCCCCTCTTGGGCCCAGGTATGCCAGCTTGGTCTCCCACTCGCCATCCTGGGTCTCTTTCCACCGAAGAGTGGGACCCTCCGCTGCGAGTGCCCAAGAGTTCGCCAGGGAGTTCCCAGCACCCTTTTCTTCCCCGTCGGTCAGACTCTCGCGGTCTTCCTTCACAGCCAGCTCATGCGATACCCGGCGACACCTTGCCCCCCTTTTATCGGACGCTTCCCCCCATCAGCTTCAATCCCCTGGAACCACCCAGCAGTACTGAACAGGCAACATCTCCTTTCCCACCACATTCGCTTCTTCCTCCATCGCGCGCTCTTCTCAACGCCATTCAACCTCACGACTCCTCCGTCCGTACTCCCACAGTCCACCCGAGGAGTCCTCCCGAGCTCAGTATCCCCCCTCCGTTTGCCCTCCAACCCAAACCACAGTGGGATCCCCAGACGTTTTTGCCCTACACCCGTCCCGAGTTTGCATCCTGGTCTGGATCAGCAAGGTCCACTTATTTTTCCGTCGGTGTGCCCCACGACCTTGTACATTCCAACGACCTTCCCGGCGGCCGTAGCAGTGGACGGTTTTACTCCCCTTTAGGCGACCCTCCGCTACCGCCCCGCGTTACCCCGTTTGACCCTCTTTCACCCCGTCATACTCTGATCTCGCCTCGAGGCCGGAGTCGGCGGCTGTCAACGTCCGGCCACGCGGACCACGCTAAACGAGATCCGTGATTCATTACAAACGACAACCGCTTCGTACCCGCCATCGTCCATTCACAAAGTCCGCGTTTACGAACTGACACTCCTTTTCTTACGCAACCTCCATGAACGCCAACATCACGATGCGTGTGTCGTAGTCTTTCCACTCTATCTAGTATCACCATTTCGTCTCCTCTGTTTTGTTCGTCCTCTTAGGTGCTTCCATATCTCTTGTTTGTTGTTGCTATTTGCCTTGTGCCTCACTCGGTCGCGGACGCATTCTTTTACCGCACACATACGTGCACCCACGTATATTTACATTTTTAATCGCCGCTCGTTGCTCCTGACCCTCTCTTCTCCATCGCTTTCGCTTAGTAACGTGTTGTCTTGTCGCTCACATCCCATCCCTTCAGACTAGTGTCTTTTTTTTCTTTATTCTCTATCGTTGCTGTTTATACACGTAATCTACCACTATACCTTCAGTTAGTAATTCGTTACCCCATCATACATTCATATAATCGTACATCTTTCGCCTTTTATAATTCCGTAATCATCTTTTCTCCATCTTCCTTCATTTTGATTCTTCTTTTGATTGATTCTTTTTGCGTATTTTTCGTATTTTTATCGGTACCATACGCTACGGGAACAATCGCATATTAATAAACACTAGCGTCTAAATCTGCTGTTTCTGTTTCTGTTTTTTGATATGATGAAGAAGACAAGAGAAGAACTGCTTGAGAAGAGAGAACGATACTAGTTGCTGTATGCTCAGTATACTAAAAGAGGTCACATGCGAGGTCCCGAGTGTCCGGCGGAACAACATCCGTTTCTGTCTCTCTGCCTTCCTGGAACGGGGGGTCAGCTAAACCACCACACTCCATTCGTAACACTTTGAAGTGCTGGTGTCCACGAGTGCTTGACCTGTTCCTGGTTGAATTCCATTCAAGAATCAAAAATAAAAATAAATAAAAAAGAACCCACCGGCGAGTGACTTCGCAATATTCGGATGAATCGCGTGGGACGGCCGCATCAGGAACCTAAGCCGTCGGGTGGCATTGATGATGGATACAATAGTACAGTACAAGTACATATTGACCCTCCATTGAATTAATCAATGACTGATACTGTAAATACAGCAAAGTATCACGTTCTTGATTGATTAATCGAAGCGGGCCCGGAAGGGCTGCCGGGTATTATTAGTACCACAGGGAATCGTTACCACTTTGATAGTACTGTACTTCTCAGAAGGTGACTCTCTATACTACCCACTTTGTGTCTGACAAGCGGACTCCTCCACATTCCGTCGGAGTCCCTCGTAGTCGATGCTCAGCGGATAAGCTCACAACAATCTGGATGTCCACACGCTAATATGCTGTATCAGCCTGGACGAGTTACTTATACCAATCCCGTTCCAGTTTTCCCGTAGCCATTCCCGTCCCTTTTCTCTCTCTCTCTCTCTTTGTTGCAAACCACACACTCTGTGAACTTCATCTTCGGGCCGTCGGGCCCCGGACTCGGCCACTGAGTTGATGTTTTAATGTAATGTAATGCCAATTTCATAATCATAATGCAATCCTATATAGTATGTAGTTGTACTACTGTACTGCTACAGTATGTACATCATAAATATACATGGCTCAGCGGCTCGCCGGTCCCGACGTCTCGTGCCTCGTTTCCAACTTCCAATATTAAAAGATGATGCGGTTTCAAGTGAACCAAGAGTAATAATTAAATATGTGTGTAATAGCTATACTGGTCGGCTAGCCAGCCTCCCAAGAGCATCCAGGCAACGTTTCGACGATGCTCATCGAACCTGCTCTTTTCCCTCCACGTCAACGGCAAACAGGGCACGTTATCGGCAGGAAATGATGGGCCAGCGAAATAATTATAATGGCTTTCATTCGTGCCTTGGTAGCCCGATCGGTGCCTTTTTTCATTGAAGGGACGATAATACACACGGCTGCGTCGTACGCGTGACAGAGGCATAATCATAACCATAACCATAAGTAAACCATATTTAAATCGAGGCACACGAGTGAGAGATATAGACTGGGTCGGCCGAGGGAAGGGAGAGCGTATCGCCATCGCCGTCTTCATTAACAGAATCGCGCCTAGTGCGTGGCAAACGCCTCGGATTGACCCGGTGCCTCCGGGACTCCGCCCGTCCCGCCTTGTCACAGTTCGTCTGCAGCGGAAGGTCAGCGTCATCATCCTATGCACCTCCCAATCAATGCTGGGATCAGTGGCGCGCCCATCCTCGAGTCCAGCTCCATTAATCTGCGCCACCTAATAACCCCACAGCATCTCCATCTCCCGCTCCCAACGCCACTCGCCTGTGCCTATCTGTCCTGTTCGTCCCAAACTCCCTTCCCTTCCCCATAGCCTTCCTCTCCAGGCGAAGCTCGCGTGCCACCGCCACCGCCATGCACTTGCATCACCCACGTACATTACACTTTGCCCACTCGGGTATCTCCCCACTCCCGACGGTCCTCTCACCCTCCTCTATCTAGTAGACGAGCGCTGACTCGGCCCGCGGTTCGCGGCACTTCGGACCGGTATTGCTTGCAGTGCACCTATCTCCAGGTAGCATGAACGTATTACGGTGGGAAATCCAAGCGTGCATGCAGCCAGCCCTCGTAGTCGGTGCGAACGTTGAAGAACCAGGGACCCCTTGCCAGCGGGAAGAAAGAAAGAAAAAGGAGCTGTCGCCTCGTCCCGTCGGATAGGCATGACCCATGGTGAACGCTATCCACACCGGTGGCTCTCGGACCTGAGTTTATCGTCAGCAATTGCAGTTGCCTTCCGGTAAACTGACAAGTTGCCGACATCTGGATCGCCCGGGCCGTTAGAGAGTCGGAATAATGGACCAGCAGGATGCGCCTCCGTTGCGGGCGTGCCGGCAGTATCTATCTCTGGTGGCCGTTTGTCCCGCTCCGTTTCTGATTCAATGAGTTTGGATTTCTTGGCTGGTGGGTTCCGAGATGCAGCAGCGGGTTTGGAGAGGTAAGCCTGGACAGACCCCAGTAACGTACGGTTACGAGGATGAATGTGAACATCTGGGCGTTTACGTGACGCACGAGAGTTCGCGGAAGAACATCCACCAACTTCATCCACGTAATCGGGCTCATTGTCTGACTCAGAAACGGCCAGCATGATCGCTGAGCTATCCCCTCCTGGTGTATCGAATTTTGGGGTCGTCTCTGTAACTGGTTCCCATATCTCCCGCCCTTTCCCCTTTCCGTCGCTTCGGGAATGTGACCGGACGAGAGATCCGGTCTCTTGGTTTTCGCCCAGAGTCTCTGGACATGTTTCCTCAGTGTATAAATGCGGATCCCTTAAGATATGTTCAACGCCATCGGAACAATCACGTTTTGCAGGAGGACTAATGCTCCGCATGGAGTGGTTGCTACTAAGCGATCTGGTTTCGCGGTGATCCGCCGCCAAGTTTTCTCTAGGGCGTATCGCTGGTGTTGAACCATTTTCGCGACGAGGGACTAGAGGGGAATTGGATCGAGAACGCGACCGAGTTCGGCGGGATGGGGTGGGTTCCACGCTCCAACGGTTACCCCTCTCGATCTCGTGTGGTGGGGATATCTCTGAAGGGGTGTCATACTGAATGGCCGGTTAGTATCAGCCTACCATTTTTAGGAAGTCAAAGAAATGCGTACTTGGGCTGTCTGGTCATATACGAAAAGGTCACGGTACGGACTCCGCAGATAGCTATAAATCTCTAAAGCAGACGGCGTCAGAACCACCAAGATAGGCACAAAAGTCAGTTAGACTTACCATGTGCGAAATGCTCTGCATTGACATGCCTCGCGCCTACGGTGTACGGCGCGTCGAGGTCTAAAAACTCGGATAACAATTTTACGGCAGATTCGGAGCGGATATCAATTGATTTCATGAGTGATATAGTGTATGTCGTGAGGAACTGTCGTGCGGGAATGAAGCAGGATCAACACGAGGTGTACCGGATAATGGAATGGAAGCTCACTTCTACGTCAAGATTGGGCCACACTCGCAGTTCGCGGCGCAGAAATATGGTCATGCGAGTGATGAGATCCGGAGAAGCGGCGAACTGGGAAGGAGTGGGGAAAGGGCGGTAGCGGGTATATGGATTGGAAGCTACGTGCTGTAAAACGAATATCAACGCATAAAGACTAATGGAAAGAGGGAAGAACGGACTTTTGCGTAAAGGTGGTGTTGGTATATCCATCGACGTCTGGTGATCGCTCTTTCGAGCCGGTCCACTTCCTCGCGTTGCTGTCGCTGTCTGCGACCCCACCGGCGCTCCCGTCGTGTGTGTCTAAGTGCGTTTATGTGGGATTCGCCTGTCAGTGGTGGTGGTGGAGACGACCGAGAGGGTAGGAGGTAGTGCTTCTGGTAGTCGTACTGGGACCGTACGTGATGGATGAGGTACGAATTATCGAACGAACGCGAGCACAGTGGACATTTGCGCGATTGTTCTGAGATGGCGTTGCTGAGTATTGCTCACATAGATTGTCGTATATACGCACCTGACCACAAGAGGATGCACTCGAAGCAAAACTCGTGTGCACACACGGGGATAATCGCTCTATCGAGAAAGGATTGCAGACAAATCGTACAGTGCTCCTGTCCCGGGCTATCGTCGTTCTTAACTTCGACATTCTCTGTGTTTGGTAGCGACAGTGTTCGTTTCGACGAGGAGTCCATAAGCAAGTAGTACTGGCTGAAAATGTTGGTAGGAAAGAGTATTACGTAAACTAGCCCTTTACATTTCACTCTGGTACATTCAATAGCAAGAGATTGCATTTCAACGGGCAAGCTATTGGCGAGAATAACGCATAGTTTGCATAGTAAATTCAAGTTGCTCCGCAAGTACAACTATCGCTTTACCAAATGGAAAACTGCCCCGAAATAATCTACATGCGTGAGGCTGGTAAAACCGGGACCAAGCTGGTCGCAAACGATGCGGCGAATTTCTGCCAGTTCGTGTGTCCATGTCATTCCATAGACCTTCATTGGACATGATATTAACCATAACATACCTTCGATAGGTTCGCAAATCGTCTAGTGAAGAGAAATAGCACCATGTAAATCAGATGTGTGAGATGCACACAAATACAACTTACGTCTGCATTCTCCCAGCATTGGTCAAAGGCTTGCAGCGTCAGCGAGCGAAGCAAACGAAAGTTCACCCTCCACGCAGGATCATCTAGCATGCACTTAAAAACATCTCGAGCCAACTCACGCCAAAACCAGGCTGGTATCGTGAAACATAGCACCTCGAGGGACCGGAGAGCATGCATGGGTAGCGTGCTCAGTTTCTGAGTGTATTCCCCACTCCTATACTTGTACCCCGAGTCGGCACAGAGACGGAGCACCACGATGGTAGACTCGAACTTGCCCTGAGGCAACACCCAATCAATGTGGTCCAGGTCGCACAGGTCCCATTCGAGCGTGCGTAGGTCCGTCACGTCTGCGAACGCCTTGGCCTGGTAGACCTTGCTGCACCGGCCAACAAGCAGTCGGGACGCCTTTACCTTCACCTTGATACTCTTCCCTGAATTCTCTGGTCTGCCAGGCCCCAGCAAGTCTTTTACGGAACCGGGTCCGTGTTTAAATGAACATTGTTCAAACGACAGGTACTCGAGACCCGAGAACGCTGCAGCCGCGTCCCAGCACGTCATGTCCACGCAACAGGACCAAAAACTGAGCGCGTGAAGGTTAGGCATGTGTACCTGTGCGTCGACAATTTTGTTTGCGAAACTGGTAGTGCCGCCCCGCCAACCGGTGAAATGGCAGCACCTGACCGAAGTGGCGAGGGAAAGTGCAAGAGGCCGCTCTGAGGTAAATTGACCGCTTAGCATGGATGCTCCAGAGCCGTTATTTTTATTGCTGGTGGAGTCAAAGAACTGGACGTAGTAGAACGTCCGGGGGAGACAAACATTAGCGAAGAAACGACAGACTCGAGAGAGATTGCTGAGTGTCTTCAGTTCGCCTAATAGTGGCGGCGACTTTGGAGTGGATAGGACGATGAAGTCAAAGATGTAAAGATATATTTCGTTGGGGATGGTAGGCATGATTTGGTTAGCTTCCTGTTGTTTAGGGGCTGAACACGACGGCGAAACAATTGAGCTAAGAAGCGAAAAGAAAGCGGAATCCTAGTGAACTCACTGGACCATTCGAAGAGGGGCATATAGTAAAATGTTTGTTAAGGCTACAGCTATATAGCGGTGGAAGTTGGCTCGGCGTATAACTGTGATCTCTCTTGCCTCCTGTCCCCTTAGGTGGTTGTCTCTTTTATAGATGAGTATACTACTTGGCATACTACGTAGTGATCGAAGACTTGCTCCTATTATTGGAGGTCTTATCTGAGACATTCGCTCGGCCGATCATTCGGTCTCGCGTTGCTTGTTCTTATTTGGTCTAATGGACCTCAACAATGTTTAACCTCACAGCCACAGCTCTCTCTACTAATGACATCGATCGCCCCGACGAGCACGCCTCCCGCCTCGCTCCCGCCCGACACGATCGACTTTGCACATCGAATGTTCGATGCGGCCCGCTCTGGAAATGCCGAGCTGCTCCTCCAAGCAGTCGATGCAGGTCTCCCCGTGAACCTCACTAACGCTCAGGGTGCGTCATCTACCCACCGATTTTTGTGATGATGATGATGATGATGGCGACGACGATGATGATTTCACGCGCGAATGATCGATCTCACCCACACAGGCAATACCATCCTCATGCTCGCAGCCTACGCCGGCCACACGGATCTCACAAAGGCCCTCCTTACCCGCAAAGCAGATCCGAACCGCATCAATGACCGCGGTCAATCCATCGTCGCAGGCGCAGTCTTCAAGGCGCACAATGAGATCGTCCGTGCGCTCGTCTCGGCTGGCGCAGATCCCCGCCTTGGGAAGCCCACGGCGATAGAGACAGCACACATGTTTGGGCGTAAGGATTTGTTGGAGGTCTTGGGCGCCAAAGAGGGTGATATAGGTGAGGATGTGCCCACCCCGCCAAGCGTTTTGCCACCAAAGGAGATCCCGTCGTAATAGTGGGTTTCAGGGCGCTATATTAGGTGAAGAACATCCTAGAATTGTATTCCCCTAGACAGTGTCTTGTTTCAGAAATAAAGTCACTTGGAAGTGTTGACATTCGGCTTCGTTAATCATTACTGATACCAACAGGTATGTCCCATCGCAAATGACCAAATCACACACCTTAGCCTTTCGTGCAAGTCGGAACCCGCGAAGCCGTCTTATTGTCTTCTTCGATTATGGATTGTGCTACTAGCCCGAATGGATTTCCGACTAGCAATAGATCCCATCATCTGCTTGGATGGGTTTGCGCGTGGCTGACGGACCCGTTCAAACCGATCTAGGCCGTTTTGGATCTACAAATGGTATAAAATCCCGTCGTGCACTCCGAATAGGATCTCTTGTCCTCGTTCTCTCCCTTGCTTCCGCAATGCCCATATCGACAATGGAAACCGCCGACAACATTCTTCGAGGCTCTTGGCATATGCTGCACTCCGTACGTCCTTTCCGTGACGTCATGCGCTGCCTCTCTGGCGTTCGTTCGCGAGATTGGTTCACGTCCTTGGAAGGTGGCGGGATCCAGGGCATAATAGTCTGCAGCTTGAATGGGAAGCGCCACGTTCACAGTATCCAGGCCATTCGTGGCCTGTAGCTTGAATGCGAAGCGCTACGCTCCGAAGCGGAAGCCAGCCGAAGATAAGCTCAAGTCGACCGCCTCTCCGCCATGGAAGAAGAGCGCTACGGGACATTCGTTGAAGGAAGGCAGCCTGGCCGGTGGGTGCCCAGGACAGGCGAAGCTGATAGAGGGTACAACGGCGAACGAACCTGAATGCGTTTTTGCATTTGGAAATGATCGGTGCACCGCATGCGTGGTGTTTGTTGGGAGCAAGGAAGGATGTCCTGAGCCTCGTCGAGTTCCGCCTGCGAAGCGCATGCTGAGGCCCCGTATTGCTTTGACTGCTGTTTAGAAGGAGGAATCAATCCACCCGTTGCTTGAGCTAATGCCTACCCGTTCGCGATATGAGACAGTGGTAGTACCAAATCGGCGTCCGTTACGACGGGTGCATTCCGAGTCCACAGCTGAGGGAGAATGAAGGTCAACTTGATCGTGGCCAGCCACCAGCAGTGAGGTAGACGAATCGCTACACACCGCTGAGACAACTTTCCACGTCGACGGGTCATCGCAGAAACGGACGATTGCCTTGAGGGGCGTGAGGGCCACATAGTTTAAGTACAATCTGTCCTCAGCAATACGTCCTGCCATGTGAGCGACGCAAAGCCACTTGACGTTGAAGGACTCACACTGGACGATCTGATTGGGTCTCTTGAACTCCTTCCCACATCTGTCGCCATGCTCGATGGCAGTCGGGACACCGGAAATGAGGCAGGGCTCAAGGTCGATTGTCCTGTGAGGAGTGGGCTGCCGACGCGTATAATGATATCACCAGCGAGCGACGTTACCACTAGCCCGAGACAATGAGCAGCGAGTTCATGCCATGGACCAAGGTGACTTACAGCGATACCGTCCCGACCTTCATATCTTCTCTGCAGGCAGCAGGATGTTATTCAAGGATTCGCCGAGGACCTGGACCGCGCTTGTAGTACTAGTGACTCTTCAACTTTCCGCGCCTCCAAGTTCTTCCTGCAAGCCCTTGTAATACCATGCACCATTCGAAGTTCACCCAGAGTCCTGACATGCCACACAATCCTTCCGCCTTCCCCTTGCAAAGTCCGTACCCATTAAGAAAAGCGACGGCTCTCTTACTCATTTTGGCCCGACCAATCCTTGGAACCCCGATACCCTGGAGCTCAACGTCTCCTCCCAAGTTCCCGACCGTTACTTCGACCTTTGACGGCGTGGATGGTGCCACCACCAAATCCCACTTGACCTTTGAGGTCTCTCCAAAACAACCAATCGTCGATCGTTTCGTTATCCCACTGAAGACCTCGTCTGAGTCGCCATTCTTCGCACAGACCGTGGCCACGCCAGAAACGGCCAACGCTAACCCACTTCCTAACGACAACGCCATTCTCCATCAGCCTCCACAGTTTCTTGTTTCTCCGGCGCGCCCTTTTGAGGGCGCGGTGAAACGGAAACATCGCAGGCGGTGGTGGCGACGTGGTGTGTTCGCGCCTCCTAGGCTGGGCCTGTGGTCTCGTTTCTTTTGGTGGCGTGCTCCTGTGACGATAGCAAACGGTGTACGGTAGTACAGCCACCGTATTACACAATCGTAGCTATTTCAAACCTTCGTAGTTTCAAACCTTCGTAGTGTAGCCTTTACTTTAGTGACTTCTACTAGAGTTTTCTACAGGTACAGTTGACGCGACGAACAACCATAATGAGATGCGTTTCGCGCAATCTCGTTAGTGACAGCGAAGATGGTTGATCAGACGAAATCGTCGATACTTCATGATGGGAACTCTGGATGATGTGGGGCGAAGTCGATAACCTGACAACGAGGTGCGTTTTGTCGGTCTGGCGGAGCAATTCCACGGGAGGCTCGTCGTTCCTGATTGTCATGATACAGGCGTGGCCATCGCTCTTGATGCCGTAACGCTCTATATGGTTCTTGTTTCTGGGCCACCAGTCCTCCATTTCTGCTTCTTTTTCCAGGCCAGTAAAAACAACTGCTATGGGCACCTTTGTCTTGCATAAACATTCAACGAATAGGCTGTAGTTGCGCTGCATAGTCGCCGTGATTCCGCCTGACCTCATATAGAATAGCAAAAGGTGCACGCCTCCAGCGGCGCTGAGTTTCATGATGAGTTCATACGCTTTTTCAATAAACTTCAGGTAGCCGTTTACACCGTATTGGGGTTCGTCTAGGCCAGCAGTTTCGAAGATGGCAAAATTCAGGCCATCGAACTGGATGGGGTATCGGGTGGATTCCATTGTGCAACGGCCATGGCCAATTCATCCAAGACAGCAACTTGATCTTGAACAATGAGATTGATGAGAGCGCTTTTTCCGACTCTACTTTCCCCGAAAACTACGACATTAATGGTTGAAGGCGGTATTGGAGCGATATATCTGTGCCTTTCGGTCGATCTGTCGATGAGATTTATAAAACGACTTCAATTTACTGAACTTCACTTGATGTGGAGATCGAAATAGATTAAGATGGTACCCTCTGCAAACAAGTGGGGATGAGGATGGCGGAAAGTATAAGTAATTATGGCAATAGAGGTTGACCTTTCTGAACGGAAACCAAGGGGACAATGACATACTCAATCCTCACTTCTTTGCAAGAACTTGTGGGTGAGAGAAGCTTTAGAGAGAGGGAGTGAGGGCGGGTGAAGGGCGAACTGAAAGATTCGAAGGTCGAGGCGCCTCAAGACCTCGTGGCTGAAGACTGGTGAAACGTGGCTGGTGCGTCACCAGACTCACCACTCAGTCCAGCATTTCTTCCTCCGCAAACCCTTCCAAGATCCTGGTACCATCCTCGAACAACGCTCTCACTGCCTTCGACCCGCCTGTCCGCCCCGCCTTTGACGCTACGCTCGTCAAACTCGCCCGTGGCACGAGCGGCCTCACCGCCGATGCAACCTCCACCGGATCAACACCCAGCGCATCCGCAAGCGCGTTCAAAGACCCTTCCAAATCCCCTCCTTCCCTGCGACCTCCTTCTCCCGAACCAACCCCCCACCCCTCCCACGCACGCATTCCCCGCCTACCCCGACCCCCACCAGCTATAATACCCCACCACCCGACCTCGTCCTTGATTCTTGCCAACAGCGTCACCATCCCGTAGGCATACCACAGGAAGAACATCACCGCGATCAACGTGAGCGTGTACACGAATCTCGCGAATTTCGTGCTTCTACCTATGCGAGGGACGGGTGTGGGTTTATTTTCTTCTTCGGCGATGACTTCGTCCTGAAGATGTGACGCGGTCGCAGGTGGTTTGGACGACGCCCTGGCGCGCGTGCCAATGACCGACCCTGTACTCCGACGGCGGAGCGGTGTGTGTTGCGAGTGATCTGCATGCGGATGGGACGTCGACGTCGTTGGTGACGACGGAGGCGTAGCCTTGCTGTTTGTGCGTTTTCTTGGAGGCATGGTAGTGAGTGAGGAGAAGAAAGGGGGTGGTAACAGCATCGCGTGACGTCAGGTCAGATCATGTGATCCTTCTCTATTCTATGTTACAGGTTCTATCTAATCTTTCTTCTTCAACAGCGACCGCCCGGTCATCTCTGTAACAGAACGCGTCAGTAACTATAGGTGATATTGACCAACAGCGCTCACCCTCAGGTTGTGGCAGTCCCATCAGCGCAAGCACAGTTGGCGCTACATCCGCCAAAGCACCAGCCTCATCCGGTCCCTTCGCACCCTCCTCATCCTGCACAAACTCGAGACCCTTCCCTGTCATAATGAATGGCACCTTGTTCGTCGTATGCGCTGTATGCGGCGCCCCCGTCTCTGGATTGATCATCTACTCCGCGTTCCCGTGATCGGCCGTGATCAGTAGAACGTATCCAGCCTCTTCGCATGCTTCGTAGATCGTCCCAACAGCCTTGTCCGTCGCATCGATGGCCTTGACGGCAGCGTCGTACACCCCAGTGTGCCCGACCATGTCCGGCGGCGCAAAGTTGCACATCACGAATTCGTGCTTCTTGCTCGCGACCACCTCCGCAACTTTGTCCGCGACTTCTTGTGCACTCATCTGCGGCTGCAGGTCATAGGTCGCAACTTTCGGGGAAGCGACCATGAAGCGCTCTTCTCCCGAGAACTGCTTCTCGGCGCCGTTGAAGAAGAACGTAACGTGCGCGTACTTTTCTGTCTCAGCGATGTGGGCTTGGGTGAGATCTTGTTTGGAGAGCCACTCGGCAAGCACGTTCGTCATCGCTTGGGGCGGGAAAGCTACCTTGAATGGGAACTCGGCGTTGTAACGGGACATTGTCGTGATGTTCTTATTTCGGACACGTCAGGTCACCCACGTTGATGGCATAGAGGAAGAGCAAGCTTACGAGATCTTCGGGTATATTCACCTCCACCGGCTTGTTTGGCAGCCCGATGACAGAAACAATTTCACGCATGCGATCTGACCGATAGTTGAAGAAAAAGAGTGTGTCTCCCTTCTTGATGTGTCCCTCTTCTCCATTGATGATGATGGTATAGAAATCCAACAGGACTTCTACAAGTGCAGCTGAGGGATGCAAAGGGATCCTGGTATCCAAAGGGAGATCTCTAGTAGAGACTTACTAGGGATTTGAGCTGTCTGTAGTTGAGGCTAAACTGAAGCTATCAATCACTTATTGAGGTGAAAGTGAGCTTAGTATTTAGAGGGGCTAAGTGAGCCCTTATATACTACAGTACATGTTTGTATCTGTGTATGTATGGAAGGTCATAGAATGTTCTAAATGAATCATGTGATATATATGAAGAACATTCTATTGTATTCTATCCAATAGTAAATAAGGAGCAGTGCTGTTACAACTGGCCTGGGTAAAGTCGGCTGTAGACTTGATGGGTACTGGGGACAAAGGGCTAGGAGTCCAAAGGTAGACACCTGAGGACGACAAAGGACTAAGGGCTAAGAGTGCCTCAAGAGCTTCATCATGAAGTGTTGCAAGAGGGCTTGATTAAGAGCTAGGGATTGAGAGCACATACTCAGAGTGACTAGAGGTTGGGAGTACATGCTCAGAGGAATGAGGGAACTGAGTGTTACACTTGGTAAAGGGATTTGGAAATCCCTCTGGGCACAGTGTGCAATGAGGGAAAGACTCGGTGGAGAACTCACCAGTAATTTGAGGAGATTGCTTAACGAAGCAGGTAGAAATATACAGTAACAGTAGAACTGCTTAATTTATCAGGGCTATCTTAGAGCCCTTATATACTACATGTACACTATTTATCTATGTGTATACAATGGATAAAGAGAGAATGATAGGTCGAAGATTTAACTCTCTAGATAAAAGATAAGAATCAGCACATAAGTAAGCTGAAACAAAAAATAACCAGTAGTGTATGAATCTCTATCTAAATATCAAATGATAAGGTGAAAGATGAGTAAGTAACAGTGTCAGAATGACATTGACCTATGGTAGATAACAATGTGTCAAAGATCTACACATGTAACTTGACACATTTCCAATAGGAAGATCAATTTAATGATTGGTAGTTATTGTTACGCTTGGTCTGGGTAGGAACGAGCGTAGCCTCTGTGAAATGATGGGGACGAAGGTACTGTCAGAAGGACAGCCTGAGGATGTGGAACATGTTACGATCAAGTGTCACAACGAGAGACAAGGGTGTCGTCAAGGGTGACAACCGCAGGTATCGTTTGATCGAATGTCGAGACGAAGGTAGCCCAATCAAGTGAAGGGTTACAAGTCGAGAGCGTCCACTCAGAAGTAGGATGAAGACTTTCAAGGGTTCTTCCCACTGAAGGGTTGTCAAGGAATGGGCTAGATTGCAGGAGACGAAGTACAGTGAAGTACAGAGGAGATCTAGCTTAGGGAATATGGAAGGTATGGAAGGGTTTATATAGTACAAAGGGAATGAAGATGACTAATCTGATGGAACACCATGGAACTGTTACAACTTGCCCCTAGTCTTATTCTTTCTCTTTCTCTTTCTCTCTTCCTTAACATGTATCACTATGCTTTTCTCTTATCGATTGTTTACTCATCATACTTTAGTCATCCGCAGTCTTCCTGACTCATCCACAACTGCGGATTACCACTCCCTATTACTCATGC
>JBBPME010000313.1:0-25474 GCA_038090155.1 Rossbeevera pachydermis
CTCATAGGCCATAGGTTTTTAGATTTCCCGAACTGCTTTTTGTCACCCTACAGTCTCCAGATAACCCATACTCCCATGTAACCCATACATTTTGAGCTGTCCCAACAGGTATGCATTAGGAGGGAGTCGACTGTACGTCTTGTCCCGCTACTGAACAGTCGATCTAACCTTATCGCAGAATCCTTTTAGAAACGCAGAACTGAACCTTTTGAAACAGTCGTAGTTTTAATCTGAGTTTCAATACCCGCCCTGAAACTGATGATCCGGGGAATATACATATACATAACTAACGAGAACCCTAACTCCTTCGCTTCTCCCAGCGTTATGGATGTTCTCGGGTCGATCTCCTTCCCTCTAGTGGGCGTGCTAGCAACCGCATTGACCGCCCTCCCCGTCGCGGTGGCAGTCACACACTTGGTTCCTTACCTTATTGACCCATACAACCAGCGTCACATTCCTGGACCTTTCCTCGCAAAATTGTCCGACATCTGGCTGGGTAGGGTCGCCAGTCTCGGTCACCGCTCAGACGTCGTACACGAGCTTCACAAGAAACACGGTATGGTTCTAGCTCAAGCTCTTATGGAAGTCTGACATCACCTCTCAGGAGTGTTTGTTCGTTTGGCACCCAATCACGTGTCCATCGCGGATCCTGGGGCCCTGCAGATTGTTTACGCCCACGGAAACGGTACTCTCAAGTCCGAATTCTATGACGCCTTCGTTTCTATTCACCGCGGACTGTTCAACACGAGAGAACGTGCTGATCATGCTCGAAAGAGGAAAATCGTGTCACATATATTCTCCCAAAAGAATGTCCTTGAGTTTGAGCCTATAGCTCGGATCTACATCGATCAATTCCTAAGGCAATGGGATCGATTGTATGATGCAGCACTCAAAGGTGAGTCTGGTGAAGAAGGCGATGGCTGGTTTGGTCGTGATGGTCGTCTATGGTTGGATTGTCTTCCCTGTACGTTCTAATCGCTGTTCGTCTCACTCATCATCCTCACAACCGTTTTAGGGTACAATTACCTCGCGTTTGACATCATAGGTATTCTATGTTTCCCCCCGTCCCCACCAAATCTATTCACCCCCCCTTAGGTGATCTAGCGTTTGGATCTCCTTTCGGTATGGTTCTCAGGGCGAAGGACTCCGCACCGGTTGCCGTGTCACAGCAAGATGCAATGAAGTCATACGGAACTGAGCAAGCTCTTAAGGTCATCGAGATCCCTGCAGTTCAAATTCTCAATGACCGTGGTGAATTTTCTGCCTCCATGGGAGTCCTTCCTCCATCTTGGAGACCCTATGTCCGTCTCCTTCCTTGGTACAACAAGGGTAGCAAGGCAGTCAAAAACCTCGCTGGCCTGGCCGTTGCTGCTGTCGCAAAGCGTTTAACGACACCAACGGATCGTGTCGACCTCCTCAGTAAACTACAACAAGGCCGAGACGATGAAGGAAATTTGATGGGCACAGCCGAGCTAACTGCTGAAGCTCTAACCCAACTGATCGCTGGCTCTGATACCACGTCAAAGTGAGTGCGTTCTTTGAAGGATGATCACCTCTGACTCGTGTGACTTAGCTCTTCCTGCGCGATCACTTATTATCTTGCCCGTTATCCCCGCGTGCAGGAAAAATTGCAAAAGGAACTCGATGAGGCACTTGGCGTGTCAGATGATGTGGTCACCACGTATGAGCAGGTTAAGCGACTTCCTTACTTGGATGCCGTCATCAATGAAGCCTTGCGGATACACTCCACATCGGGCATGGGCTTGCCTCGTATCGCTCCTGAGGGTGGTTTGACAATTAATGGTGTACGCTTCCCTCAAGGTACAATTTTGAGCGTGCCAACCTACACGATTCACCGAGACAAGGATGCATGGGGTGATGACGCTGATGAGTTCCGTCCCGAGAGATGGTTCGAGCGTGACCATGCGGCGATTCAAAGGGCATTCAATCCGTTTTCATTTGGACCTCGGTGAGGATCTTTCCCCTTTAATTCTAATAATCGGCAACGAGCTAATGGACTCATCAGCGCTTGCGTTGGCCGTAATCTTGCTTCTATGGAGCTGTTGATTATCATCTCATCCATTCTCCGGCGCTATCACTTTGTACTGGCTGAATCCGAGGAATCGGTATGTGCTCACGCTCCTCTACCAGAATTTCTCACGGATACCGCCTTCTGCTACCAGCTTGCCACCCGTGAAGGCTTCCTACGCAAACCGGTGCAGTGCCGTGTGGGAATTCAGCGGAGACAGCTCTAACTATGGGAAGATATTTTATTTGTGCATTTGACCTTCACGATTGTTTTTCTCTGTGTCCTGTAATACATGTCTGTATTTCCTCACGCTGGGTGCAGTTATCTTCTTTCGGCTCTCCCCGTTCTCCCTCGAGACCTCAAACCTATAACGCTGTGTCTATTTTCGTGTGCGACATCACAAGGCTCCGTTGAGATGTCAAGCAGCTGCATTTCCTTCTCCTTTCTCACATATCCATAGTGAAATGCTTCAGGGTGGGATCATAGCCGATACTTAGAAGGCAGGACCACTTATATACCTAACCGTCGCGGGACCTCTGACTGCCTCGGAGGTTCGTGCGGTCAAGCTTGCTCATCTGACGGTACCGGTCAGGCCATACAGAAAGGGACCGCATCATGGCTACCACCACCGTGCAATCTTCCAGCTCTCTGGTAGCGACAAGCTCCTCTGCTTTTACGACCTCCTCGACTCCCACAGCTGCTGGCGCTGGTGCTTCTGACAACAACGCGAACCCCAACTCTGGTAACCTCTTCTCGCTGAATGACTCGCCACCTCTCGTCGTGGCCTTCCTCGCTATCGGCTTGTTCGTGGTCGCGATCGTCGGTGTGTTCGGATGGCGACACTTCTCGCGATTCCGGTCGCCGGACAACAATCAAAGGCAGGATGGTAGAATCGCACCAAACCGCACCCGCCGACGCAAGTCCATCACGCTCGGAAAACGCCCCATGTTGTGGGACCTATGTGTGGATCTAACCAGGGCGATGCCGGGTGACGGTGACCGAGGTCGGTCGGTCGAGCAAAGGACCCAGTGGGAACATATCGCTGTAAGCGTCCAAGTTTCGCCGTCCGTTGGAAGTGGTGGGCTGATACACGTGTTCGGTGTCGTGTTTCAAATCACTCCCTCCCACGCACACACACACACACATACATCCGATTAGCCCATGACGGCGATCGTGACATATCTGGTGCCGCACGCACCACTACTCACTGAATCGTCGCTGCCGATCAAGTCAGAATTGACGGTTGTGGTAGATCCGGCTCGTTCATTCCACGTGCGAGCACCATTCGGAACGCCGTGGGGAAGGCGCTCGGCGTCCGCGCCGTTAAGACGGCTCATTTGGCCCGATATACCACCGACACCGCCACCACCCCAGCTGCCACTTCCCCGTCCGATGTCTCCGACGCTAACAGCATCCCCACACCCACTCATGATACTTCCCTTGGGAAGAGAAGTCGAAGGAGCTGTGTCACGTATGTCTGAAGAAATCGGGTGGAGCGATGCGTTGTCGGTGCAGGTCTCTGTCATCATTGTTATGCCGTCCCAACGACGAGCACAAGCACGACAGCTGCAGCTAGGCAGCTGGTCGACGTCGGAAAAAAACACGGATCCGGAGGGGGCGATATTGGGGGAGTTCTGCATCGGCGCGATGGACGTGCCATGGAGCGAATGCGGATGATGATGATGATTTGGATGGAGTGAGTGCAGCAGAGGACAGATTCGAGATCGTGTGGTTGCCACAGCGCTATTCATGTGGCTCCATGACTTTCTTGTCGGTAGGCTCGGCCGGGTGCTGGGTGGGATGGGGAGAGGAGATGGACAATGGAGTTCTTGCGCCTACGACCGGACGCTCTTTACACGTTATCATTAATGTGGGGGTGGGGGCACCTTCATCATATCCCTAGCTCTCGCTCTGACGTCTGTCGTACAGCCATCAGGGATATTTCTTCGCGCATGGCTATCCACGCGGATGCTGTCCGCTAGGTGTACCAAATAGATCGCCATATGAAGGAGTCTCATTGGCATAACATGTGAGGTGGCGGTGATTCAATGATCTGGGCAGGACAATATTAATAATGAGAATAGAACATTCGATGGTGAATGGCAAAAAAGCTTCAAGTGTCACGCTGAAGGGCATTGCCGCCCTTGTAGGAGAGCAGGGACGTCCAAACTGGCTCCTCTGTGCCATGCGTCTGGTGAGCTTAGCGCTGAAGCGACGTCATGGAATGGAGGTGGGCAAGGTTGCTCCACATACCGTTATTAGTACCTGACGCCGTTCGCATGACGTCGTGGAGTTCGAGCCAGTGGTACAGTAATGGAAAGAATCAAAGACACTCACTAGGTTACTATTACGGATCCATACGCAGGCCCGGCGGCCGGCGGTCGAAGCGCTGTTCAGTGGAAGGACGCACGGGTTAAGCATCTGCCTAATAGTTACACTCGTGCCGGTTGTTAGCTTGGGCCGGATTGGCTTGGACAGTTGGACTAGGCTGGACTTAATTGGACTTGGAACCGGCGAAACAGCGCTTTTTTGTAGGATCCATCCGGTAATGTTTCGTTGTTCCGATGTTCTGATGTTTGCGGTATCCATGGCTTCCCTCCAGAATATTCTCTGATAGTTACTAGTCGGAGTCAGACGACTAACAAGCGCCAACGCAAGGAGCCGTTACCGACATGCTCTCCATAGAAAATCTGACGGGAAACGAAGAAGGGAAGAAAAAAAACACGGACCTTACGATAACTGGTAGTACTAGATGTGTAGAATATGAAATTTGTTCCGGCCGACGCTGACTCGACTTCACTTGCAAAACCAGTCTAGCACCAATAAGCCTTCGGTAGAGTCCGAGTCGCACGTATACGTTCCGCTACCATGTCACACAACGGCATTTGGTTTCTGCGTGGGCAGACAAAATGACGCAATCCCTGCAGCGGCAGACGAGTCGATAGGCTCATAATTGCTCCATTACTCTACCAGGCTCGCAACAGCATTTCCCAGTCTCATGAGCCTCCGTAAAAAAAAATAGAGTTAACTTCTGTCCATTGCTCAGGCTGTGACGCAACGCTAAACTTCACGGCCAACGCCGTCGTGTTCACAAAAATATTTTTGGGGGGGACCTGTCAAAGTGCACGGCCAAGTTCCTTCGCTACCGTTAGTTGGGCAATCAACAACGGAGTTTCGTGAAGCCTCATCAAGTTGCCGACTCTTCCACCAGCGAACCTGATCATAAGACAATGACAATTCACTTGACACTCGCATCCACAGCCTGCCGCGGTTGCACCGCACCCGCGGACCTCTGAGGAACGATCAGAAAAGTCTTGCCCCTGATCAATCGGTATCAGAAGTCCCAACACAAAGTTGGCTGGTGGCGCCCGCCACGTCCTTGTATGTAGTCACAGTGATTGACAATGAGTTCGGTTTTTTTCCCTCCTTGCTTCGGAGGAAGCGCATGCCGGGGCCACCGACAGCTAATAGGACAGGATGGTCTCAGGGCGTTTCTAATCCCGCCGATGAGCCCGAGGAGATCAAGCGCCCGTCGAATCATGAGACGCCCAACTACAAGCACATTCTTTCGCAAACGACCACTCAGACGGCCAAGTCGGACTCAGGGGTCGGGTTAGCGCCGGACCGACAATTCGAACCGGAACATCTATGTACGTCGTCGGTCCGTCTTATTTTCGTGGTCGGTCGTCGTCCACTTCGCCACCGCGACATGGGAGACCGAAGCTCGGAGATCGACACACCCGGATCTAGACCCACCCTAGGAACAGTGTGAATAAAGTTTCTTCTCGGTCGTAACGGTACGTAAGAGCATTCGAAAGGGTCGAGTCGTCGGAGAACCTAGAAGTTCGTCCCAGCGCTTTCCGACGCCCATCACACGCTGGTCAACAGCTGTGACGTTCGACGGCAACGACAACGACAACGACACGTGCACGATCTACGTAACACAGCAAGTCGTAAAACAGATCAACAAAAACTATCATACCAGATCATCAGTACGTAGAGTTCGGAGAAGCAGCAAAAGATCATGATCATGATCGAAATACAAAGATGAAGACGTGATGGGGGACGTTAAGAAAAGTGACTATCCGTTTCCGTGGAACTTCTGATCTACTAAATATACGTGGAGATAGCGATTAAGTGATCTCAGCAACATATGCCATAATTACTGTAACATTTGTCCGTGCGTCATGAACGCACGAACGGCAGTGCCGGACTGCCGACTTCATATATGAAGGAGAGGAGAGAAACTGGCAGAATTGTCGCAGAGAGGGAATGCGGAGATCAGCGATCTGGGCGGTGCACTCAGGGCGTACGCCGCCGGTGTGATCAGTTACGACCGCGGGAGCGCGAACGTGCGCTAAAGTCCCTTGAGAGCGTCAGGACGACCTCCCAGCGGCCGTTTCTAAACATGAGCGAGGAGAGCCCTGCGAACATGGTAGTGTGCAATAAGCAATCCATGCGCAGCACGCCTCCGAAGCGAGTGCGATCAAAGTCGCGGGATGCGTGACACCGCGCGTAGAACATGGTCTGGATGCGCCCCTGCTGCACCTGCGACATGCAATTCCACTCGGGCTGAGTGAGCGGTTCGCGCAGTCCCCTGTGGACCGCTGTGAGGACGTCCTCGACGGTGACCCCGGCGGGGTTGTATACTGGGATGTCCCAGTTCTCCATGAGGAGATCCGAGACGATGTGGAGGTTGGTGATTGCGGGAGCCGCAGCGAGCTGGGTGAGCTGATGGGTGGAAATAGAACGACCTGCGACGCGAGCGAGGTGACGGGGGGAATAACGGAAGTCCAGCTGGATGGGGACTGGGCCAAGATGCCCAGTTCCGGTGGGGGAAGAGATGAGGAGAGGATTGAGTCCCACGGAGTGGTACTGCATCGTGGGGGGGGGGGGACGCAGAGGGGGGTGGTGGTGGTGTTAAACGATAGGATGGAGTGAAGGAGCAGCTCACGACCCCAGTGGGGTTTTAAGTGAATGATGCGTGCCCCGTCGGACCAGATCTGAGTCAACAGCGAGCATCAAACGGCGTCTGCCATCGGAACCGCGTGTTCGTGTACTTCTTGCCTTGCATGGATGTACGAGGTGATATGGTCTACCTGAACGGTTCAATTGACGGAATGTACGATATCCTAATCCGGAGATGTCCCCGAGGCTGCGCTGCCGCCGCAAACAAATGCATTATTTGAAACATTCTCTTTCCCACATATGGCAAACTACAAACAGTGCAGTCCAAAGGGGCACTTGCTGTATGCGCCCATACTAGTATGACGCCCGCATCGGCTGCGGATGCCCAAGATATGCGGCCCAAGTTACTATCTAGAGTGGTGACTTTGCACAGGCGGGGCGGCAGACGCGTGGATCAGATCTATTTCAATAACGAACCGCCACCCGATGTGTTTAATATGTTTTGGTGCGGATATCACTGGGGTGATTGGTCATCCGTTCG
Source organism: Rossbeevera pachydermis (assembly GCA_038090155.1). NCBI lineage: Eukaryota > Fungi > Basidiomycota > Agaricomycetes > Boletales > Boletaceae > Leccinum > Leccinum pachyderme. The sequence continues at coordinate 7,479 of JBBPME010000313.1, forward strand.
TTTTCGTAGCACGATGTAGCATCGAAACCGAGTTCGCTCGAGCGAGTAGGCTACAGCCCCGCCGACAGGGAGACACCGCGTTGACAATTTGAACACGCCACCGTCGTCGGAAGGGATTTCAAAGGTCGAGTTGCTGTGAAATCAAACAATACTTACCGGGTGCTTGGGACCTTGGAGCTGGATGGCAACCGTCAAGTCCTCCGCGGCCCGATAAGCCGGGGTGAACTCACCGTGTCTTCAACGTGTGGCTTCACCCGCCGGCGCCTGCATGCAGCACTCTTCTGAAAGCCTCGGAACAACACGGAATGACTTTTTTCTCGGAAGGATCATGTTGGCAATGTCGGTTTGACATCAATCTTGCGTACCATGCTGTTGGCGCAGTCCTGGAGCCTGGGCTCGACTCAATCCTAGTCACTACTAGTACTGCACAGTGGAGCGCTCAATCGCCAGGTACGAAACGGCCCGGGCACTGTACAGACATTAACGTAATCGTACGGTAGAGCGTCATAAGCTGAAAGAACAGGTACAGTAAGGTGTCAACGCCGGACTACACATAATTCGCAGGCAGCGTATACTACAGCAATGATATACAAACAAATTCGGTGAATGAAGTGTCAGAAAGGCGATGAAGCATCAAATATCACATAGACAGCGTGAGGACATAGAGCACTACGAAGAGCTGGGGTCGTGATAGGGAACGTTTGCCGTCGCGAAAGCCATTTCGGGTAATCTTGGGGCGTGGGCCTCTACCTCTCGTTGCATCTGCCAACTCGTTTGCGGTGCGTGAGGCATGCAGATAAGTAATGACACCTGAACGTCTGAGCCATGCGCGAAGTCAACTGAACTTGTGGTATCGCTTGTCGCAGGAGACCCTCTCGGTGGGCGTGGTTGGTGGAACAGATAGCTGATTTCTGGAGGTACTCGGTCCAGGGCACGTCTCCAGAGCGCTGGGGTCTGCTCGATGCGCGTAGTCCGGAGGGGCTCTGTAAGGTTATCGGGTTTCCCAACTGCCACTGGCTGTCAAAATGAATCAGTCGTATAGGATGCTCCATAAAAGGGCATACTTACTCTGACATCAGGCCATTCGGGCGACTGCATGCGAGACAAGACCCAAACATCCCACATTGGAGGTCGATGAAGCTGGCGTGATTGTGTGGAAGTGCCGATTTCCAACATGGCATCTATCTCGCGGCGTCGTGCAACAAGTCGGTTCCAGACAAGCGCAGACGACATGAAGATGCCAAAGATTGATAACGCGGTGACAAGGAACCCGAACAAAAGGTTCGAGGTGTTGATGGGTTGGTCGCCGGTGGACATGTCTGTCGCTGGTGGCGAAGGCAGCGGGGTGGACATGGGCGGGGACGTCCGACCTTCCCAGGGAGAGAAAGGATTACGGCTCTCATTATTGGCTAATAATTATGTGCTGGTTTGCACTGATCCAACTTTGCCAATGGCCTTGTGATTTCCATATCAGGTAATTAACCCCTTTACATAAAAATACTAAAATTGAAACTAAAACTAGATCACCATCCCCCGTCTGGACACGGACAATCAGGGTCACACGAGTGTTAAAATGAGTGACCAGGTTCACCCCCGTGGTTTGTTCGTCGCATCTTCCTCACATCCTCCATCAGACCCACGTTATGGTTGTCCAGCATTTCCACGTATGGCCTTAGGCTCGTCTTGGTCCAGTCGGCTCCTTCGCCTGCGGCGTCGAGCTCCCGGAGCAACTGAGCCACTGTTGGAACGCCACGGGGGTCGAAACTGTCGACATGCTCAGGGTCTACGGGTACACAGACACGACCTGTTTTAGGATGCACACAGAACGGTGCTTTGAGCAAGTGGTTTCTGTGCTTGGATACTTCGGCATCTAGCCGAGGATAGGTGTATTGCAAGATAATGTCTTCCAGCGCATGGAAGAGGGGCTACCATTTCGTCACAATGGCGAAAGGAGAGAGGTCATGTATGACTTACGCGCCCCTTTTTTTTCTCAACCAGTGTGCCAAGGTCGTTCCACTTTTGGGTGGATGACCTAGCAGGATCTTTCGACCACTCCTTGCGAAGCTTTTCAACGATTTCTTGGTCTGGAATTAGCTGGAGCAGGGTCTCCCAGCCTTCCTCAGAGCCGAAGCAATTTTGATCATCCAAGACGAGCGGATTGAAGCGCATGCGCAGAATGGACAAAGCAGCCGACAGAGATGGAGGAAGCGACTTGTTGTTGTTGTTCATGCGAACATTGACTTTCTTGGCCATTTCCTTTCCACCCTCGACTACTGTCACCGCACTGACGAGAGCTCTGCGTTGATCATCGGTGAGATCCATGGCCTCTGGATCGCTGATCCAAAGATGAATTCCTCTACGACCAGAATAAACCCAGAGGAGACGGCGAAAGCCGAACTGATCTACGAGCGAGGAATGAAGGACCTTGACGGCGGCGGCAATGAAGCCCCAACAACGGGAACAAATGTCTGCTGCAGAGCAACAGGTGCGGACGCCATCGTAGTCTGTCATATCAATATCAAACACGAGTTCACGTTTCAGGGGAGTGAATGCGGCGGCGCGGACGGTTTTTTTGTCGCGGGGCTGAGAGTGGATTGTTGAGTGGGACGTAACTGCGAGATGGGAGGATGGGCACCTTGGCAGAGTAGACTGGACCGATTTCGAAACGCGTCGGATTGAGCGCCAACACTTGTTTTTTGAGATCTTCTGCGTTGTTAAAGGAGTGGTATCGAAGATAGACGTCCCCCGCGAGGGTGAACGAAAACTCGCGATGGGTAAAGAGCTTTGTTTGGACGTGCTCGTGATTCAGCCAAGTGAATATGGACTGGAATGGATATAACATCCTATAGAATTGTAGCATGACCTCTGGCGAAGTGTCCTGCATGGTAGTACGCGAACGTGACAATAAACGCGTGACTATGTCACATCTGATGGACGGCAGGGACGGACCGGGATTACCTCGGTGGTCACCTATGACTTCATCATTCCCGACTTTCTCCGTTCTCTCTTTCTTTCCCCATCAATGACCATCGTTCTCACCCCCTACTGGTCTCCCGCTGAGGGCGCACAGAAGCTCAGGGTAGAAGAACAGCGTGAGTCTCCCTTCTCTCCTTTATCTATCCTCATCGACCCCCTCCATACAGCAAAGCCCCTGCCCACAGGGGGTCTTCTCCCCCCTGCGTTTTCTCGTGATGTGCACCTCCAGCGTATCTTACTTCAGCTGCGCTCCAAGTCGAGCGACGTCGAAAAATATATCTTCCTCTCTCAGCTGAAGGTTGCAGACCTGGGCGCGTTCTACCGTCTCTGTCTCGCCAACATGAGCGTTCGTATCCGAGTTGGTGATGGCCCCCTGTATTGATAATCAACGCAGGAAATCACGCCCATCATCTACACCCCCACCGTCGGGGATGCCTGTTTACAATATTCCAAGAACTTTAGCAGGCCTGAGGGTCTCGTGCGTGGCACTCCATCCACAGCTTCCCTTTATTTTGCTCACCTGTCTTTGTTACAGTACATCTCTCTTAAAGACAAAGGAAACATCGGAACCATTCTCCGCAACTGGCCAGCGATAAACGATGCTCGCATCAGCGTCGTTACAGACGGCATGTCCGCTTATAGTGTGTCTGTATGTATGTGGTTGAATGAATGCTATAGGTTCTCGCATTCTTGGTCTGGGCGACCTTGGGTTGAATGGAATGCCCATTGCGATTGGCAAACTATCACTTTATGTCGCCGCCGCCGGGTATACTCTTTCTCTCTATCAATTTCTTATGTTGACGGACACTTCAGTATTCGCCCTTCCTCTACGATCCCCATTACCCTCGACCTTGGGACAAACAATCAAACCTTCCTTGATGATCCCCTCTATCTAGGTCTTCGTCAAAAACGTGCTTCCGAGGCCGAGTATGACGAATTCATGGAAGAATTCATGACAGAGATGTCCCGTGTGTTCCCTAAGCTCTTGATCCAATTTGAGGTCGGTGTTATCCGAACGTCAATCAGATGTATGCGCGTCACTCACCCCAAGCGTCCCAGGACTTCTCTACAGACCACGCATTCTCTTTTCTTTCTCGCTTCAGGAACCGTTTCCAACTCTTCAACGACGACATTCAGGGCACGGGCGCCGTCGTCCTTGCAGGATTCATATCTGCCGCACGCTTGACTCCCCTCCAGACCCATGAACATCGTATCCTCTTCTTTGGCGCGGGTTCCGCTGGCGTTGGAGTTGCTACCCAGTTGCTCAGTTTCTTTACCCTCAACGGCATGAGCAAGGAAGAAGCTCGTAGTCACATCTGGCTCGTCGACTCCAAGGGCCTCGTCTACGATGGTCGTGCGGGTGTCGCCGAGCACAAGAAAGGTGAGTAGTATTCACGCCAGTTTGTGACAGCATGACAGACTGGACTATCACCAGTCTTTTCCAGAAAAGATTATTCAGGCCCGGCGATGATAGACCTGCTGGATATCATCAACTATGTCAAGCCCACGGCACTCACGGGCCTCTCGACCGTCAAGGGCGCCTTTTCTGAAGCTGTCATTCGCCGCATGGCCTCGCAGACACCGCGACCGATCATATTCCCTCTGTCCAACCCTGTATCTCTTTCGGAATGCACCTTTTCTGAGGCTCTCCATGCCAGCGGAGGCAGCGTCTTGTTTGCATCTGGTTCGCCGTTCCCTCCAGAGGATTTCGGCGGAAGGTCTTGGGAACCTGGTCAAGGGAATAACATGTACATCTTCCCGGGTATGTCTGCAGTTCCGTTTGGGGGTGTTTTACTACGTCGCGATTGTCGGGTCTGAACACCTTATACATGTAGGTCTCGGACTGGGTTCGATCCTAAGTCGCGCATCGTCCGTCACGGACAGCATGGTCGAAGCATCAGCGATCGGACTCGCGAACTCGCTCTCTCCGGAGGAGCAAGCATTGGAGCTCATCTACCCGCGCATCGAGCGGATCCGCGAGATCAGTGCACACATTGCGGTGCGCGTCATTCGTGCCGCACAAACCGCAGTGAGTTTTTACTACCCTATTTTGGTGAATCACTAATTACTTAACCACCGCCATTGCGATCGTCATTGACCGCAGAACGTCGATCATTCGCCAGACCTTAGACAACTGACGAACGAAGAACTGCTCGGATTCGTTCAAGCAAAAATGTGGAGCCCTCGGTAAACGAGGAAGCTGTAAGGAAGTTTCGATGTAATGGTCTCGTGAACTCCCGCGGTACCATTCTTTTTATTCCTCTTTTTCAAAGTATTTTCAAAGTCTATGTACGCAGTCCCTGAGCATGAAAGAAAAGCATGGCATGTATGATGTAGGAATATATATGCACGCGTGTAGCCAAAATAAAAGAACCAGACAGATTCAACACTTCAGGCTGCCCCTGCGAGCCTCTTGAGCACGGAAAACTCTTTGTGACCTGTTGCTTTGCACAACGAGTAGAATTGGGAGTCAGAGTCTGCTAGGAGGGTCGCTGGGCGGTCGAACTCGACAATGCGGCCTTCACTGAGGATCATCACCTGCGAAACACGATTGTCAGTCGGAAGGTCGGCCCGGTCCACTTGGGTAAGCAAAATACAACTTACGCGATCGTAGTCGATGACGGTACGAAGCCGATGTGCAATGGTGAGAATCGTGCTAGAGGCGAATTCACTGCCACGGGTCAACGCGCCGGATATGGAAGAGAAACCGAGAGACTCACTGGCGAATAGTTTTGCTGATCAGCTCGTCAGTCGCGTAGTCGACGCTTGCGGTGGCCTACGACGACAGGACAGGACACAATCAGTGTTGGTTTTCATTGAGAAAAAGGTAAGAAAGTACCTCATCCATAACCAACACCTTGGACCGCTTTAGGATAGCTCTAGCCATGCAGAGCAGTTGCTTTTCGCTGAGGACGGGTCGAGACCATCAGCGGGTGCCGAAGGCGCAGCAAAGGGAGGGGACAACCCACCCGGTAGAAAAGTTGTCGCCGCCTTCAGAGACAGGCGAGTCGAGGTTGCGGAACACGTTGGCGTTGATCGTCTCTGGTGTCTCCTCGGGCACATCCTCGGACGGTATCAGGTGCACGCGACGGAGGGCTTCGAACTGTGGGAGGGTTTGTGGTTTGTTCAACCTTCGTGAAAGAGGATGTCATGATGATGACACGCACAATGTCCGCGTCCTCATACTCGTCGAAGACGTCCAACGTGGATCGCACTGTTCCGCTCAAAATCGTAGGATCCTCTGCACGGCGGGTTGATTAATGCGCATAGACAGACATGAAACGTCATGTACTCACGAGGTATGATGGTGATCTTGCTTCGCAAATCGGTAAGACCAATCTTTGATATGTCGACGCCATCGACGACGATCTTCCCCTCCGTCGCCTCCACGAATCGGAAGAACGAAAGCGCGAGCGTGCTTTTGCCAGAACCAGTCCTGCCTAGTATGCCGATCTACGTCCCACACAATTAGTAAAACGAACGTGCCAGTGAATGTCCAAAACGAGTCACACCTTCTCACCCGGAAGCACCTCGAAGTTCAGGTGATGCAAAACGTTGGGAAGTTCAGGCTAGAGGCGAATTTTCATAATTGCTGTCTAGCAAAGAAAGACGAACTTACCGCGTATCTGATGACCAGGTCTTCACATTTGATATGTCCACTATGTGGCCAAGACTCATCTGGCCTTGGTTCCACGAACTCCGGCAGTTCTCGTTTAATCTCAGAGTATTCCTTGACACGCTCAAGAGCAACCTTATTGGGAGTAAGCAAATAGTCACTGGGAAGAAAATCTGCAGCACTAACCATGGATTGTTCGAGGGAAACAAAACGTCGCACAAGGAACAAAAGCTACAGCAAGTGAAATGATCAATCACGACTGCAAGCACCTAACCAGAAATTTTACATACGTTGTGCATGATGCCAGAAGCAAACGACAGGGCGAACCCGGCCAAGGCTGCAGATATGCTTGGGTTTAAGACTGCAACCGCACCAGTCAAGCCAACGACAAGACTCGAAAGTAAATTGAATCGCATAGAAAGCCATCGGTTCACTTGATTATGTTGTCAAGGGCTTCTCACGTTTATCAAACAAACCAAAACGCACCTCCCCACATCCAATAGTACGGGTTTGAGTTCTGAGTGCGGGGTACGGAATGAGCATGTGGTGCAGCCATCGACGAGTCACTCACCGTATCAACACAACGGATCATGTCACGCAAGAACTTTGACGACGCTCCGAAGGCACGCAGGATTGTAACGCCAGCGATAGTTTCGCCATAGATGGAATACAATGGCGACCGGGTAACAGAGTCTTTCAATTTCCAGATTAGATGTTGTAACTGAATAAGTTGAATGGTCCCTACCAAGACGCCTCATGTCTCGTGCCGTTTGGCCATACACCTTGGCCACTGGAGGCTCATCAATCAAACTGACCAAACATTCACTCAGAATTCCTCACCGTTGTAGTAAAGATAGCCGATGACCATAGCTGCAAGAATGAAAGGAAGACCGCCAACGATGCTAATCGTAATGATGGTCGTCAACGCTGCCAGACCATAGACGATGCTGCGCCCAAAGTTATCAGACATGGAGCTGTCGATTCCTGGATGTGGATAGGGAATGAGAAGAGTGGTCAAAGACTTAGAAAGCAGCCGAACCTTCGAAATCCTTCCCAAACCGGTTCAGTAGGCGACCACGGGATACAGTGTCGTGGAAGCGAATGTTGGCGAATAAGATGGTTTCCAACAGCCCTGTCGTTCAAGTAAGTAGAGTAGCATCCTCGGAACAATGTTCTCACTCTTATAAAGAATGGTTGATGCATTGATAGAACCAGAATCTACGCAATGCGATTAGTTTTGATCGTTGCAAAGGACAACACTACCCACAGAGAATGTAGAATCGGAAGACGTTGATGAAGAGCCCTGGGGACGCATTTAATTGACGAAGACTCCCGCATCCTGCACTCACCAAATATTGTAACCTATGATCAGCATCAGAAAAGGAAAAGGCTTCGATATGGCTCATAGTGAACATACCGCTGCATAGATAGCAATATAATATACTGCCCCTTTTTGGACAGCTTCAGCAGGATCGGCTCCAGACCATGTCCTAATGAAATGCATCAGCATCACCAAATCACTTTGTAACGTAGATTCAAAGCTTACTTCAACCACCAATTCTCTACGACCGGACTCAACGCTCCGAGCAGAAGGGACATGCCAAAAATTAGCCAGTACTTGTACCCTCCACATGCTTTGATGTAAGTCTCCCAGATATCTCTCCCGATGTGGCCAACGGCGCGCTTTTCTTCCTCGATTAACTTGCGTGGAGGTTTCTTCTTCTCTGGTTCTGGTTTGCTGTCTTCAGTCGTGTAAACAGTAGAACTCGTCTCGGAGATCGGTTCCATCTCCGATGAGGACGTGGCTTCCGCTGTTTTAAACTGTCTTTCGACTTGCTCAAGGACGGGAGACGCAGCTACATCTTTCTCGTCCGATTCGCCCGTGCTTGCGTGTACGAGCGCTGACATGACAGGCGAAGCCATGAACGAGTCTCGACCGCCTTGGAATATTACGGAGCCATTATCAAGAGCAACGACGTAACTGGCACCGGGGGCACACAGCTGGACGTGGTGAGAAACCAGAATAACCGTTCGGCCACGAACAAGCTCGCCACTGAGACACTCGCTGTACAGATGGTGGGCAGTATGAGCGTCGACCGCAGACAAAACATCGTCGAGAAGTAGGGTAGATGCTCGAGAGTATACCGCACGAGCCAGTGAAACTAGAGAAATATACTTAAATTTAGGTAAAGTAGGACGTAAGGACGGGCTTACCTCGAGCTTTCTGTCCTCCAGACAGGTTAACCTATAATCCCGTCCGAATAAGCTTGTTAAATCAAACAATAGAAATGGACTTACGCCACGTTCTCCGATCTCGGATTCGTCGCCGTCTTCCAAAATGAGAAAATCACTCTCAAGCGCACATGCCTTAATGGTCTTCTGGTACCGCTCTTCGTCAAAAGGAAGATTGAACAGGATGTTGTCTGCAGGTCAATCAATTAGCTCTAAATCCAATCAGTTAGCAGTGTACAACTTGCCTTTGATGGAGGCATTCCGAAGCCAGGCAGTCTATCGATGGGATGACATTAGAGTTTCCGCTGTCAAAAGAAGCATGCACTTACCTGTGGGACATAAGCGCAAACGCCTTTGACAACCCAGTCTTTGGGGGCGGCTACTGTTCCCGAGAAACTTGCAAGGACATCGGGAGGAGACCTGGGACATAGAACTTGACCAGCCAGAACATCCGCTTCGCCAAGAAGTGCTAAGCAGGTTTGACGTCAGGAACGCAAACCGGCGAGTTTTACAGTAACACGTACTCAATAACAAGAGCGTCTTTCCACTCCCCAGCTTCCCGCAGACCAAAGACAATTCACCCTCAGGGAAAGAAAAAGCAAGATCCAACAACACGAACTTAGCCCTAGGAGTACCTGCAGTGGATGGTGTGACGCTGCCACTTTGCTGAAGGCGATCCTGTGGCCAAGTAATTGTTGCGTTTTGGAGCACGATTTTCTGCGACTGTAAATCCAGAGGGGGAACGGGTTTGACCTCCGTGGCATGGAGATACTTCTCAATACGGCGCAGAGAGACGAATCCCTAAAGAGTCGCTGATCAGTTAAGTTGGCTATGAAGTGCCGTTAATCTCACCTGGAGCATGTTGATAAATGTCTCTGGAAGGGCATTCAAAGCAAACTTCATCTCATTGAAGACTGGGCATATATCAGATGTCGGTCTGAGTAAAACATTATAATTACCGCTCACCAAGGATCTAACAACGCAACATTCTGTCGAGTCACGGGGACATAACAACAAACAGACTTACCGAAGTAAATGCAATCGAGGGAGTCAGCGTCTGCTCACGAATGACCGTGAAATGCCAAAAGGAAATGATGGTAACCAGGATCGGTGAACCATCCCTGCTGCAGCGTCAACGTCCCGCCCGAGTTTAGTGATGCGATAAGATGATACCATAACACATTGAACAACAGCTCGATCATGTAACTCAGTTTTTGATATTTCAGTTCTCTTTCTCTGACTTTCATTACCCGTTTCTCAAAACTGCGTTCCCAGGCCATGAACTAGCGCGAAAGTTAGTTCCATACACGATCATAAATTGAAATTTTTATCACCTTCAGCATACGAATCGCACCCAAAATCTTGACAGGTGTTAACAAACATTTGAATCATTGGAAGTCTCACGTACCTCATTCATCAAAGCCACGCGCTCGTCACGGGTCTTCATAAGGTTCTCCTGAGCGTTAACTACTACCTTACCCCCATAATGGTTCAAAGGTAAAAATAAGCATATCACAGCAAGGCCAACGAAGCACGACACGCCAAGTAGATTATAAAGGAACCAGGTACCGATGACGATTTCGATTGGAGAATCTACACGGCTACGTTAGTGGCAATGCAAGGGCCTGGTAACGGAATGGGTTCGCGCACCAACAAGAGTAAACATGTGCCACGAGAAGTCACTAACGCGGTCGACATCTGTCGTCATGAGCGTCATGATCTGTGCTTTACTTGAAAAGCCTTCTTCTTCGTCCTTATCATCATTGCCTTTCGGCTTGTCGCCAGCCTTGGACACATCCGTAGTACCGGACGATGATGCTACGTCCTTGCGCACCAGAGTCTTGCCGAACAGAGTTGTATTAAGTTGGATCCTGAGTCGAACTTGAACATTGGTCGTGGCAACAGACCAAAGTTGGCCAGTTACTGATTCAATTGTCAGTCAACATCTCGTGGTGAGCTTGTGAACGTCTCTTACGAAGGTCTACGAACGCAGTTGAGAACACCATGCCCGCAAGATAGAACCAACCCCAGCTACGATCCTCTCGGTCGGGGTCCGATTCAAGATACACGACCAACATTCGTAGGAACAATGGCGGCACGTAGAATAGAGCGGCAGAGACTGCAGCCAGCAACATCAATGTAGTGAGGTGTAATGCGTTGACTCTGCAAAGCCTATACGCGAGCTCCCAACCTGACCCCACACGTGGTCGCCACCATCGAAGACCCCAATTGACGGTGCGGATGGTACGTCGCATGGAAGCGTATAGATAAGTGCCTCGCATGTCTGCTGGAACGACTGGTAAGTCACCAATCTCCAGAGACTCCGAGGTATATCCAAGCATGACTACTTTGGTGGTGTAATTGAACAACAAATGACTCCAAACAGAAGCTCCGACAACGCCACTGACGTTGTTCTCGTCGTGGTTCGTTGCCGCCTTGATGACCTTGTCGGAGTAGAGAGTCTCGGACGGATAGTGCATATCTGGGCCCATGGGAATGATGAAGGTGATGACAGTGACGATGAAATACAGGACAAGGACTGTATACCAAATTCCAAGTATCGCAGGGAAATTCTGGAGCACAGAGAGACTGATGGGTCGAGTGGTCGGCAGGAGAGCGGTAATGAAAAGCAATGTCGCAGGCACGAATGTCAAGACCGCGAGGTGGATTAGGGACTCGGAATGATATCCGGTTGTATTTTGATAGACAGAACGACTGGCCAGCGCCGTGAGATAGAAAGCATACGCGGCGTGCAGGGCATAGGTCAAATGGCTGTCATCCTCGCCGGATGAGATGGTCCATCCTAGGCAGAGTGACTGAAGAACAAGGACCACAGCAAGGAGAACAGAAACCAATAGCTTCCAGAGGCGAACCTAATGGAAGAGGAGGTGAGCTGGGTAAGACGCGTGCCTGGGTACTTGCCTTATTCCAGAAAGCTACTTCATTGATTGGATGGCCGTCAATCAAATCCTCTGGACGTGTCACGTCAAAAGGGTCGTGTAGGAGAGACTCATCCTGCTCGTCAGAGGTTGGAAGCCTGATTTTTTGCTGCTGGGGTCGTGCTGTGAGAACGAAAACGAGGATGCTCCCAACACCAGTAGCCGCTAGAAATGCAGCAATTGGCAGTTGGTATTGAGGCATACCAAGAAGAACGGCCGAGCTTGGGAATGTCAAAAATGTAACGGTGGTCCTCTTAGAAATACGCCAGTGATAGCCGACGGCACTGACTGACTCCAGTTGCTGATATAACTGGACCACGCGGACCCGAAATCACTATATCGCCCGCTCACCTTCATCCTTCATCAGGACCGCTGACCATACGGCAACTTGTTACTCTTCGACGGTGAGTCACTACTTTTACTCTGGAGAACCAAGTTTTCATGACTCATGACAAATGTGAGTTCCTGATATCCACTCCATCAAGTCGAGTCAGTCGACGAATCTAAATCGGTATGATCGCGTTCGATCATTCCCTGCTAGTTCCACCACGGGGTGGCCGTGGTCGTGGTTCAAATCCAAATAACCCGCCGTGCATATGGGAATATAGGATGCATCCAAGGAGTTAGTACGTCGGATCGAATCATACTTAGTGAGGCTGACAAGGCATTCCGACACTACTCCAGTCCAATATGGACCACTGTTGTCAAGTACTTGCGGATTATCGATCATCAGGCTCAGATCGATGTTCTTCGCATTTATATGGCGTGTTTCTCCGTACATTGCACCGCAGCGATACCCATGAGAAACATAGAGATGCGTAAGTACCTTCGGATGGAACCGGGGCAGTCCACCGTCCGGGTGGTGAGAAGCAGAGATACGGCACATCAGACGGCCGAATCGTTCGATGGAGCTCGAAAAGGGATATTCCTTTCAGGTCCCAGCGTTTCAAAATCTCCATGACCAAATCTCGATGTGGACTGGCAACACCCTTAATCAGTTTGGACACGTCCATGGAGAGGGTGATGTCTAGTCAATGGTTGGCAACAGCGCTGACAGCGCACCGGAGGGAGGAAGCGGAGGTGGAGTTACGCATCCGAAACGATAAGGAAACTCGGGTGTTTGCACTCTTCATTCGGCCGCCTTCCATTGATCTCGCCCGGAGATACAAGCCACCCAGGAATGAGGTGCCCAATGGGGACGAGAGAGTAGGAGAGCTGGTCTACTCCAGGGAAACCATATGGCATGGTGGGCTATTTGCGCAATAACCATTGTTTTTGTTTTATCATCCAGCGTGCCGTGCAACGTGTACACGGTAACCCGGCCCGGGAAACTCCTAGTCGGTCATCGGTCCGCCCGAGAGTTAGTACCCCAACTCGAATGAGTTCGTTCAAGCTCTTGTCCCCTGCTATCTTCCATGACCCACATGACATTTCACCAAAACAATATGCTGTGTTGTGGAAATGCATTGACATATGCTTGCCACGGAAGACCAAACACTAACTTGGAGTGTGAGATCTCATGACATGCTATTTTCACCTCCTGGAAAGGTAAGGACAGTATCAAGTGTGGTCACGGACTGATAATCAGTGTGTATCAACAAGGCAGCACTCACAAATTGGGTACGGGACACGTAAATAGTGAAGATGGGCGTGGACACGATGACTTTCGATATCAAGGCGCACTCCCGAAAAGGGTACACTATGTAGCAGCTACCCCCCGCGGAAGATGAGGACGCAGAGCTCACCTATCCCTCACGAGACAGCGGCCAATATGATGTCCCGCCTTAGCAATGATATGTGTGGACAGAAGATGAAAGAGATAGCACTGTCAGCCAGGCGAATGACACGCAATCCCAGTAAGCTACCGCTACTCAAGTGATTCGAACACTCGAGGAGTTCGCCAGGTCAGGGATCAAGGGAGAGCCTGGAGCCCAATAGGCGATGGCCTTGTTTCAGGAACGTATCCCGTAAAATGAACGAACTGCAAGTCATCTCCGCGTGGTGAAGGCATGATCTAGAACATCCCTATCATCTCCCGCGGATGACATGAACGAACACTTAACACTGCCCAATTGGTTGGCGTGTTCCGAGCGAGCCCAGCGCGGATCAGTTTGGAGCGGAGGATTCAGCTTTCTCGTTGATTGGGTCAAACTTTCCAAATCTGTGTTGTCTGTACAGTATCAACCCAGTCGACAATGAGCGGCTGTACAAAGTCACGATATTCCTAAATGGATGATAGAAGCCAGATGCGTCGGCGCGGTACCACTTCTTGTTCCGCCTTGGGCTTCGTTGTTACAATCGGACTCATTGAAGTGGCGCGGTTGAACCCGATATTGACAGCGCCCGGAGCGAGCTATTCCTCTGTTTCCCTCAGACTCCTTGGATATGTACTGTAGCCTGAGACGTCGTGGCCTGGTTCATCAATGAAATTGGTCAATCTTACTGCCGTAATGTTTCCTCGAGAACTCTCCCTCGTACAACTTCGCCTTCAACGGTCCAGATCTCAAGCCACGCGATCATCGCGTTCAGGCACGTGGCTCGGTTCTTGCAACGACAAACATCATAGATATGACTTCGGCACGTATTCGCGAAGGCGGCGGTCATTAACTTCCAAGCGTGTACAGTCCATTGATGGGAGATGTTTCGGAAGCCGCTCGGCGTGACCAGTCGCCATCACCTCAGTATTCAGCGTGGGCGCGTTTTCTAGCATCTCGAGCCGTGTGTCTTCTGACGGCTTAAAGGACCAAACCATCTTCCCGGTTGCATGTTCCCCGGTCGACTTTCATCCGGAGTAGTTTGTAACGGGGTCAGCCACATTGCACACGCTCCCCTTGTAGCCACTGGCAAGTGAGCCCATCGATGTATAGCACATGACCAGCGCTCAGGCCTCAGGTGATGTCAGGGCACCGTCTCCATGAACACGTGGGTATGAAGATTCTGGACTGTCCCGCCAAACCTACTTGCATTAGCCGAATTTGATGGGTAATTTGTTTAATTTGAGCAAAAGCTTTCATACCAGGGAATAATCTACTAAGAATAGTACTTGCCAGCCGACTGGAGCGCACGAAACAGAACTCATCATGGATACAAAGGGAATAATCCACGGTTTTCAGATAAAAACAGCATATCGGAGGCGTCGAATCGCTTGAGGGGGTTTTCTCGGTATGGCCACATCGCCGCAAAGTTCGCAAGGACTGTTTCTCTGATGTTTCTCTTCGCACTAGTATTGAGGTGCGGAACACGGTAGGCCGCCAGTCGCGTTCCATGTGCTTTCCTGCACGCCTGATTCCCACCGGACTCACTTGCCACTCAGGGAAAACCTCCGGATCTCAATCATCACCGAGAACTGAATGACGCACCCACGACCACTCGCAGCAGTCACTCTTCGAACCTTCCAAGTCCTTGTCGATCCCCATTCGGACAATGAAAAACCCTCACCGTATGCTCTGAAACTAGGGTCATTCCGTCGATGAGCAGGTGACCTGCGGTGACAATGTCGTGCCCGTCACATTACATCTATCTCGTCGCCGATAGAGCTTCGGAAACATGCGAATATCCAGCAATTTTCCGATCAAGATCAATTCCGTTTTGGGCTAGAAATGCACGAAAGAGCGTCCAGGAAGCTACTAATCCTGGGCCTTTGAACGCCGCGTCTGCATGTCCAGTGAGACCGCAGCGCGATCCGACGTGGGATATGCTATCCTCGGAAGCGGTGGGGCTGGCTGAGTAGTAGTCGCTCAAGTCACTGTTGCTGTGGGCGTACGTTGACTGAATTTGGGTGGTCGCATGTGCAATCTTCGATATGGTTTTCTTGCCCGGTACGGGCGGCCCGGCTATAAACGCTCATGACCAGACCAAGAAGTCCTAGTGCCAAGAGTTCGCCGTGAATCGGACTCTGTATACTCTCAACCAGCTGGTTGAATCGGGTTAGACCGCCCAAGCTTGAAACGTTGATAATCGATCAAGCGGTTCCACCAATTACAATGCATAGTACTTCACACCCTGACGGCAATGGTCCACATTTCAATTGACCGGTAAGACATTTATCCCTCAATCGGAATAGTTATCTCTCTATTCGGAATATTTGTATTGTTGACCGCATCTCCGGGTCACCGCCCTTTACGAATTACGCGCCAGTTAACACAAAAGGATAAGAACATATACGGCAAAAAGAATGTTGTAAGAGCCGCGTCGACGAATCGGCAGCATTTCCATTTCGAAGGACATCGTTGTGATAATCCAATAACGCAGGATCACCGACCCATCCATCCCTAGTGTACGATAAATAATCTTGACCACCACAATAGAACGGAGCGGCTCACCCCGTCTACAACTAAAAGCTCTCCGCAAACATACTGACTTGCGCTGCTTGCCAGAAAAACGACCGGCCCTGCGAAATCTTTGGGATCGCCCCACCGCCCCGCCGGAATTCGCTCTGAAATCTGTCTGGACCGTGTTTCGTCTGCCAAGAGTCGCTCGTTCCTAGGAAAAAGAACCATTCAGCGGATAGTTAAGCCCGCGATAAGAATTTTTTTTTTTAGTTGTTTGACAACAAGTACCCTAATTCCATCGCGACACAAGCCATGCGATCAAGCGTACGGCCCAATTTTAAGACAAAGAGCAGTGAATTGAAGATATCTCACATGTCTGTGGCGATATAACCTGGACATATGCCATTGACCTGGACGTTATGTTGACTCCATTCATTGCTGAGGGCTTTGGTGAGCTGCCCGAGCGCCCCTTTCGCGGAGGCATACGCAGGAACAGTAATGCCGCCTTGGAAAGTCAAAAGAGAACAGAAGTTGATTATCTTCCCTCGCCGCAAGGGCACCATGTGGCGTCCTGCTGCTTGCGACAGTAACCAAACTGATTTAAGGTTTACATTGAGAACCTAAGAAGTCAACCAGTCAAAAGACGTTTGTGAATTTGATCATATGAGACTTGAAAGACGAGATTGGTCACGGAGGCAATGTGAAGAGATAACATACGTCGTCCCAATCACTTTCTGGGAAGGTAACACTCGGTGATCTCCGCTGTATGCCAGCGCAGTTGACGAGAACGTGAATATCGCCACCCATGATCTCGAGAGCTTTCTCGAAGAGTCCTCGGACTGCGTGAAAGTCTGCAAGGTCGCAGTTGACGGTCTTCACGCTGAATCCGAGAGCACGTATGGCGTCCACGGTGGCCGTGTTCGGTTCACTGCCCAATGGCGGGTCTCTCTGGACCAGGCAAATAGAGGCACCGGCCTCTGCCAATGCTATGGCGCAGGCAGCACCAATGCCTTGATTTCATAGAATTGAAGGCCCATCAAAAGAAAGCGTGGCAGTGTACAAACGGAGAAGAAGAACCAGCATTCAGGGAGAGTCATATCAGAGGAATGAGGACGACGCTACCTCTAGTGGCTCCAGTGATTAAAACGTTCTGACCAGACAAGTCAAACAACTTGGGCGACGGGAGGGCAGGTGTGGGATCCATGAGGTGGTACAGCACCCAGCATGCGTCTTAAATTCATGTCACAGGATTGCCTGCACGACAGGGGTCCGCCTGATTTACCCCGCTGATCGGTAAGGTGGACCGATCTTCCGAATATGAAGGAAATGCTCATTCAACTGTCCGTTTTGCAACAAAAAATAACAGCAGCAAAGGGGAAAAATAGAAATATCTAGACTCGGATAACTCCGTCAACGCCCCAAACAGGGCACGACAATTTAGGGCCTCGAAATAGTAGCGTGACGGAACTTGAAGGGTGTGACATCTTTATGTCATCGCGCGACCTTGACACATTCGGAAAAATCGGTCCGGCCAGATCAGATAGTAGATCCATTCGCCGTTTTCAGCAGTGTAATATTTCCTCCAGGTCTGCTCACGGATCGTATTACTTTTCAAACTTTATAAGACTATCTCAATGCCAACTCTTCGCCATCCTCCGCCCACTCTTACTTTTCCATGTCTCCTGCACAACTCCATACTCAGCGCGCCGCCGTCCTTTACGGTCCCAAAGACCTCCGCGTCGAGGAGCGTCCTGTCTGGCCGCCACAATACAACCATGCCCAGGTTGCTGTAAAGGCGACGGGCTTGTGTGGAAGTGACCGTGCGCGTCTTTCTTTTCGGGTCCATATGCCGTTGTTCATTACATGCTTCCCCAGTTCACTACTACCTCGAAGGCCGAAATGGTGACTTCGCCATCCAAGCGCCGCTGGTCCTCGGTCACGAGTCGGCAGGGGTGGTCATCT
>JBBPME010000314.1:0-25463 GCA_038090155.1 Rossbeevera pachydermis
TCAAGGTTAAAGATACTAAGAGCAACATTGAGTTGCTTATAAGTGAAAGAAGGAACAATAAGAACAACCATGATTGGTTGGTAAAAGTGGTGCCATAGAATGTTATGGAATGTGATGGAATGGGTAGGTAATCTGCAGTAAGGAACAATAAGAAGCTATGGATGACTAAGTGTACATGGAAGTGAAGATAGAAGGGGATTGTGGGTAAAGGGGAAGAAAGGAAGAGAAGGGAAAATGAAATAAGGGGTCCTAAGGAATCGTAACACGAACACTTCTGCAGCAGGCGATTTTACTATTTTTGGTTCTATACCCATATGAAGAGTAAACATTTTGGTAAGCTGGAAGGGAGTAAATCCCATAGATGATGATTTCATATTGTTGAAATTAAACTGTGCTAAAGCAAGCCATTCAACCCATTGAGATTGCTTTTCTGCAGCAAACAGGCAGAGATATTGGTTCAATTCTCTATTGACACACTCTGTTTGACCATCAGTTTGAGGGTAATAGGCTGTTGACATTTTCTTTTCTATTTTCAACAATTTAAGAAGATCTATCATCATTTGTCCAGCAAATTGTGGACCACGATTGGATACAATAGAGTCAGGCAAGCCATGATGTTTTCATACATAGTCTTTGTACAATTGTGCTGTCTTCTGTGCGGTAACAGATTTAGTAGTGGGGATGAGGGCTACTTCTTTAGAGAAGCGATCCACCACTACAAGCACACTATCATATCCATGTGATTCCGGAAATCCAGTGACAAAGTCAGCTGAAATGTCTTTCCAAGGTCCAGATGCTACTGGTAAGGGTTGCAGTTTTCCTGCAGGTACTATATTCGAAGGCTTCATATGAGCACATTGATTACAAGATTTGCAATAGGTTTCAATATCAGCTTTCATGCTGGGCCACTTGTAGTAGCGAGCTATCAATTCTTTGGTTTTATTCAGGCCTTTATGTCCGGTGAGTGGATGATCATGAAATTGCATCATTACTTCTAAACGCAAGTTCCTAGGTACCCATATCTTTCCATCATATTCCCATAATCCATTTTTATACACTGATCTTTCTGCTATAGTAAGTTTCTTGTGTTGTATTTTTATTTTATCAAAGAGTTCTATTTCTTGTACACTACGAATCTTTGAACTATCTATCATGATGGTATTTTTATTATCATTTTCTATTCCTATACTATGATCTTCTCTTCTAGATAAGGCATCTGCTTTTTCCATTGCAGTGCCTGGTTTGTTCACTAATAAATAATCCAAACACAAGAGATATTGTGCCCATCTAGCTTGTCGCTTGTTCAGATCTTGAGATTTCATAAAGTACATAAGGTTTTTGTGATCTGTCCAAACTTCAAACTGATGACGAGCACCTTCTAGGTGATGTCTCCATTGCTCTAGAGAATGAATCATTGCTAACATTTCTTTATTGGTGATTGGATAATTATGTTCTTCTTTAGTCATACTGTGAGACATATATGCGACGGGGTGCCATTTGTCTTCCTTAAGGGTTGACAATACTGCACCAGTTGCGAATTCTGATGCATTGCATTTGACATGATAAGAGGTTGTGTCATCCGGATGTGCCAAGACTGGCACTGTAGTAAACTGTTCTTTTAATTTATCAAAAGCTATTTGTTGTGCATTTCCCCAGCACCAGGGTTGATCTTTCTTTGTTAAATCATGCAATGGTCATGCAATCAGGGAGTAATTCTCAATGAAACAGCAATAGAAATTGGCAAGTCCTAAGAAGCTTCTAACTCCTTTTATGTTATGAGGAACCAGCCAGGATGCAATTCCATCTAGCTTATTCTTGCTCATCGAGATTCCATCTCCAGATACATCCATTCCAAGCATGTCTACTTTTGTTACTTCAAAATAACACTTTGACGGTTTAACGAATAGGTCATTCTCACGAAGTTTCTGAAGTACTCTTCATACTGCTTCATGATGTTTAACCACATCATTGTGTTTCGAGAATATTAACAAGTCATCTATGTATACAATTACTATATCTTCATCTTCAGCAAAGATATCATTCATCATTTGCTGGAAGGTTGCAGGACTATTGCACATGCCAAAGAACATAACAGTTGGTTCATAGGCTCCTTGGTGACAGACGAAGGCTCCTTTCCATTCATCGCCTTCTTTGATATGGACATTATTATATCCCCATCCCAGATCCATTTTGGTAAACAATTTAGCTCCTTTGAGCTTATCTATAATTTGTGAGATCAGTGGAAGGGGATAATTGTTTTTAATTGTGCCCTCGTTAAGGTATCTATAGTCCATAACCATACATTTCTTTCCATCCTTCTTTGGTATAAAGAACACTGGAGACATCTGAGGAGATTTTGAGGGTCTGATGTAACCCTTCTTCAGTTGTTCATTCACGAACACTTTGACCTCATCTTGTTCAGCAGGTCCAAGCGGGATCATTCTACCCTTTTTGGGTATGAAATCGGGTTTAAGATCTACTGTGTGATCCCATGTTTTACGTTCAGGGAGGCATTTGGAAACTTTTTCAGAAAAGACGTCAAGGTAATCTCTATAATGTTCAGGTACCAATTTGAAGGCATCTTCTGAACTAGGATCTGGTATCATAAACTGATTGGTATATGTATTAGCTATGTATGTTTTCTCGTATTCTTCCATCCTATTGCAATATGTGGTGTTTAACACCTTGCATGACATGGGACATCTGTCCATGTGCACATGACCTAAGGTCCAATCAATAGAGGGATTGTGGTCCCTTAACCATGTATATCCAAGAATCATCTGATTCCTGCCCAGGTTGGTAACATCAGCAGTGACCTTTTCGCAATGTCCCTGATAATTGATAATAAGATTACATGTGTATGCTATGCCACCAGCAGAGTTAATGGTTCCATCCACATTGTAGACAGGTACCACTTTTTCCAAAGGGGTGAGAGGAATGCAGCTTTTCTTAGCCCACTTCTTATCGATAAATATGCCATTAGCGCCACTATCCAGTAGGGTGCTTGCTGTAATGTTTTTGTCTTTTTGGATTATGCCGATTTTTAGAGTTATTTCCCTAAGCAGCTTAAGTGTGCGCACTCATCTATCAGTCAGGTTCTGAAAGGAAATATACAGTATATATATTTTTATAACAGAATTAAGTACCCTTTTACTGGGGCCACGCTCTATTTGAGATGCTGTTTCGGTTGTGTCATCTGGTAGGCTACCACATCGAGATGATGGAGATGCAGAAAATGAACTGTCAGTATCACTATCTAATATTACATAAGGGTCGAGAAGATTGAAACTATTTTTACTAACTAAGGAAACGGAGATTGTACTGGCACTATCTAGGTGTTGAGTACGTAGAGAAACAGAAGCAGAAGAAATATTGTTCAATCGGGGTGAGACTTCTTTACCTGATAAGGGTCTCACTGGGCTTTTCCCAATGTCACTTCCATATCACGGAAATAGGCCTTAGCGGCCTCTAAGTCCATACCCTATACTGCCTTCTGCCAGGAAGGTTCAGGGGGCTGTCTAAAGGGGTTGTTTGTCGTCGTGGTTTTCTCCACGGCATGGACTTTGGTTCCACATTTGGAACATTGCTTTCTATGTCCTCCACGTGAGAACCCGCACTCCTGACAACGTGTAGATGCTGTCTTGCACTCTTTTGCATGATGTCCTTCTTTGCCACAGTTATAACAACCCATGGCATTGACTTGTTTTGCCCCTTGAACAGAGGTGATGGCGGCGGCGAATAATTTGGATCCCCCACCATATTCTGAGGGTTCCTCCCAAGCGTGGTGTACAGCGTCCACATTCATGGCATTTGGGTCCTTTTGAGGTCCTTTTCGATACTTGAAGGACTCAATTGCCTCGCCATATTGCTGGAGTATGACCAAATAATCGGCCACATCATCTTGTTGTTTTCCATCCAAGTATATCTGCCTAATGATATCTTGTCACGCATTTTGTTCCAATAGCGCTGTGCCCATATAGTCGCCACATTGGGCTTCTTCATAGGCTGATGACCACTTAGTCAGGAACACCTGCATGCACTTGCTAGTCCCTTGTTTGAGCACCATCAACTTCTTTAATGTGAGATCCTTATAATTTCCTATTTGGAACCGATCTCTTAGTCCCTTTTCCATTTCTCTGAACGTTGGATAAATGCCTGAATTGCGGCATCTCATCATCTGTATGCAGGCCCATGACTCTGCTCCATTTTTGTCTTGATCCCAAAGTGAACCTATTCGGGATAGCGTGGCCATGGTTCTTTCAACATCTGATGGGTATGCTTCCTTGTTCATATCCATGAAAATTTGCATCTTGATCCACCATTCTTCAAAATGGTTGTAAGTGCCGTCATATGATCCTGGATCTGGGACCACTGAGATCTTCTTTTCCACTTTAATTTGTGGACAAGTGTTTGTTACCACGTTTTCGGCTGCGGTTGCCCTTAGTTCTGCCAATCGGGCAGTATTGATTGCTCTTTGAAGAGCCTTGTTCATGGTCACGAGCTGCTGCTGCAGCAATGCGAGCTGATCGGCGAAGTCTGACATGCTTGATCAGGGGTAGGGGGGTGTTGGAATGAAGGTAGGTTCTTGAACTTTATATTCAATTGTTGCTTGGTAAAAGTCCTTGGAGTCTTCAGTGAGAGAGGCGATGGGCGATTCTCCTAATGCAATGTGGAGGTATTGTTTATGCAACCACTCTGGCCAATCACCTTCATATTCCAGGGTAAATTCTTTGCAAGAGAGGGCAGTGTCGTTAGGGTCGACTTCTGGTTCTAGGAGTGGTAAACGGGGAACATCTAGTCTAGGTCTGACTGCAGAGTAGCAGTTATCGAAAAGTTTTTGATAATCTACTTTGAAATGAGATGATTCTCACAAAGAGACCAACAACTCAAATACTAAACCTTGTTGTCTAGGGGGATCTCATGAAGAGTCCTTCTCAACTAGACCTTAATCTGTAAACAAAAATTGGGTCCACGAGTCCCAAAATGTAGTTGGCACGAGTCGAAGGAACCGGGAATGCCTGGCTACAGCACAGTTTTAGCACTGTAGGGCTGCGAGTCTTATTTATACTAGAAGAAGCTTGTAATTCTAGTCTTTCACACTAGGCATGTGGTGGGCTGCTCTCCCTCAAATGGGAACTACTGACCCACAAAGCGAATGCACAAAGTGCTGCTTTGTAACAATGTTTAGATTGAAGTATTGTACTCCACCCAATTAACATTTCAGGGTCGGCTATGCAAGTGCACTTGTTTTAAGTCCAAATGACTGTCTCCTTAGCTCTGGAGTCCAAGCTATCAAGCAGTATAGAGAAAAGTAAGATTGGTGCAATAATATGCGGTTGCAAGCAAAGAGGTGGTGAGGTAGTAAGAAAAGAGTCTGTTCTTATGTTGGCAATGACCAAAACTATACAGTTAAGGTACTAGGTCACCACACAATCACAGGCTCAAGGATAGAGGGACTATTTCAGGTCGGGAAATCAACCAGAACAGACTGGAGTGTCTGGCTGGTACTGGCATTGTTATATACTATAATACATGAGGCTACAATGAGGCTGCTATAGGGCAGGTGCTTACTGATGCAATGACGTAGGGTGAGATGATCTACTAAATAAGTACTAAGTGTTCACACGCTTGTGGGAACTGTGGTCTAGAACTACAACATGAGTCTACCATGCCTTTAGCATGTGCTAGCCATGAGGTATGACATCATAGTGATCTAGACTGGAGTCATGTGACACAATAAGATATAGATTGAGCGCTTGCTGATTAGATAAGATTGGCGCGCGCTTAGATAAGATAAGATAAGATAAACTGGTGCTAAAGCTAGGTTGCAAAAGAGGGTTTGTAACAGTGCACATCCCACAGTAAATGTTTCAAGGGTTAAACCCTACCTAGAGCCCCTGTCTGGTCAACCCATCATATGCTCTGGTCCAATAGTGGTCAACAATAAGGGTACTGAGGAGCATAAAGTAGAGTATATTGTAGATCAAAGGAAGAGAGGAAGAGGTTACCAGTACCTGGTGCACTGGAAAGGATACAATGAATCTGATCATATATGGCTTGCCATGAAAGACTTGAAAAATGCCCAAGAGGTATTGAACGAGTTTGATATGAATCACCAGAAAGCGATTCAGCTGGTCTACAAAGACAAAGCATCTGAAATAGAATTAATCTTCTCTCCAGAGTGTGCCAAGACTTGGCCTAGTGACTCTGAGGATCTGGAATCTCCTCCCTAGAAGGGGGGTCATGTTGCAAACCCTAGTGGTCATCACTAGCTTTAGCGCCTATAGCACCTATTTTCTTTACTTCAAATTCTCTAAGTCTAGAGTGCCCTAAATATAGTATAAAGCACTCAGTCCTTTATCTTAATCACAGCATTGATTACCTAATATGACCTCAGATGACATCATAGTCTAGACCACCTTATTGTAATCGGCAGGCAGTGCTTCTCTTCCATTCCACACTGCCTTGCCTCATTGTAGTAGCCTGTAACATAGTCTTAGACATAGCCATAGTATAGCCTTGACCTCATGGTCACCACATGTATAGTAGTATATATACTTGAATGCAGCAATGGAACAAGCCAGTCTTGTTCTTGTTGAAATACCCTTTCAACACCTTCTCTTCTTAGTTCTTGAGTTCGAGTGACAGCCTCTAGCATTGCTAAGGTCACCTTCAGCTTAATGAAGCAGGTAGAAAGATAACAGTAAAACTACTTAGATTTATCAGGGCTATCATTGAGCCCTTATATACTACATGTACACTATTTATCTATGTGTATATAATGGATGAAGAGAGAATGATAGGTTGAAGATTTAACTCTCTAGATAAAAGATAACAATCAGCATATGAGTAAGCTGAAACAAAGAATAACCAGTAGCATATGAATCTCTATCTAAATATCAAATGATAAGATGAAAGATGAGTAAGTAACAGTGTCAGAATGACATCGACATATGGTAGATAACAATGTGTCAAAGATCTACACATGTAACTTAACACATTACCAATAGGAAGATCAATTTAATGATCAGTAGTTATAGTCTCCTAATTGGGTTATTAAAGCGAGATCAGTGCATTGATCCCTTGTTTAGGGCAGGCCAGATGTGCCTTAGATAGTGTTTCTCAGTACCTGCTTCATATAGTGCAGTACTGGTACATTTACTAATGCTATTAGCATAGATATAGTAGATAAGGCTTATTAGCCTAATGTAACTCGAGTAACATTAATGTTACACTCAAGTGCTGCCCTATAGACACTTGTATGTGTGTCTAGGTCAATAATTAGTGTAGTAACTTAATTACCATCACTAATTCTAACATGAGTTCCTTCTTCTTCTTACTAGCTTTCATCTGTAATGCCCAACACTTCATCTCCATCATTCATGTGAACCCTTACTTTGTCTCCTTTGCCTTTTCTCTCCACAGAATGCAGAGTAGTGTGCCCCCAAGATCAAAATATAGAAATCTGACAGAACTTTCACAGGCACAGCTGAGGGATGCAAAGGGAATTCTCTAGTAAAGACTTACTAGGAATTTGAGCTGTCTGTTACGCTTGGTCTGGGTAGGAACGAGCGTAGCCTCTGTGGGTCTAGGGTCAAGGGTATCGTTGGGGTAGACGACACAAAGACAAGGATATTGTCGGGATCAAAGGTCTCGATGAGTGACAAGGGTACTATCGGAGGTGACAGCCGCAGGTATCACTTGATTGAATGTCGAGGCGAAGGTTACCCAATCAAATGGAGAGTAACGACATGAGGAATGAAGAGAGCATCCACTCAAAAGTAGGACGAGGACTTCCAGAGGTTCTTCCCACTGAAGGGTTGTCAAGGGATGGGCTAGATTGCAGGGAACACTGAAGTACAAGGGAGTACAGAGGAGATCTAGCTTAGGGAAGACAGTAGGTATGGAAGGGTTTATATAGTACAAGGGAAGAAGGATTAAGTAAGCAGACGGAACACCATAGAATATGGTGGATGGATGATGAGTAATCCACAGTATGGAAGATGAGTCAGAATAACTGTGAATGAGTAATGGTTACAAATAAAGTGAGTTATGATGAGTCATGCTGACTGCGGATGAGTCATGAAGGGATGATGACTAAGGTAGATGACTAAGGGTATATTAGTCATCGAAAAAAAGAAATGGTCAGAGCGCGGTTCAAACACAGTGACTTGGTAGTCCGTAGTGAGAATAAGCGAAAGAAAAAGAATGAAATGATGAAACGTAACACTGTCTATAGTTGAGGCTAAACTGAAGCTATCAATCACTTATTGAGGTGAAAGTGAGCTTAGGATTTAGAGGGGCTAAGCAAGCCCTTATATGCTACAGTACATGTTTGTATTGGTATATATATGGAAGGCCATAAAATGTTCTAAATGATTCATGTGATATATATGAAGAACATTCTATCATATTCTATCCAATAGCAAATAAGGAGTAGTGCTATGCATTAGTCAGCATATACTGTGGATTACTAAGTAGATGAATAATGGATGAGTAATATCGATAATGTAGAATCTTCTAGAAAGAAATAGAAGATTACATAATAATGGACTTGGTCTAGAATAGAACAGTCTAGAATTGATGATGTAATATTACCAATTCAACACTCCTCCTCATTGAGATATTTGTTAGATCTTTGCTGGATAGCCAGTAAGTCCAAGGTGAAGACAACCTGTTACAACTCCTGTTTGTTGGCAAAATGACCAATTCTATACAAAAAAGGTACTAGGTCACCACAAAGAGAGGACTTAGAGGGAATACTATTGTGGTTGGAAATCAACCAGAACAGACTAAGGAGTCTGGCTGGTATTGGCATTGTATATATACTACGTTACATGAGGTGGCCATGAGGCATACTTTAGGGCAAGTGCTTAGTGAGCACTGATGTATCATGAGACTATCTACTATATATGGACTGATGACTCACATGTTCATGAGAATGGTGGTCTAGAACTATGCAATAAGGTTACCATGCCTTTAGCATGCACTAACCATAAGGTCTGACATCATATGAGTCTAGACCAAGTCACATGACAAGATAAGATAAGATCGAGTGTCTAGATGCGATAAGATAACGATAAGATTGGCACACACTTAGATAAGATAAGATCTTGGGCACTAAAGTTAGGTGACAATGAGAGTTGTAACATCATTGAAACCTAGCTGTAGTGCTTGTCTTATCTTATCTTAGCATGCACCAATCTTATTGTTATCTTATCACCTCTAAGCGCTCAATCTTATCTTATCTCATCATATGACACAGTCTAAACTCATAATGATGTCATACCTTATGGTTAGCACATGTTTAAGGCATGGTAATCTCATTGCATAGCTTTAGACCACATTCTCATGAACATGTGAATCATTAGTCCTTTTATAGTAGATTATCTCATGATATGTCAGTGCTCACTAAGCACCTGCCCTAATGTATGCCTTATGGCCACCTCATGTATTATCGTATATAACAATGCAAGTACCAGCCAGACTCCTTAATCTATTCTGGTTGATTTCTGGCCACAATAGTTTCCCCTTCCCTTGAGCCTTGTAATTGTGTGGTGATGTAGTATCATTCCTGTATAAGATTGGTTATTGCCAACATAAGAATGGACTCTTTTCCACTACCTCACCACTGCTCACAACCGCCTACTGTTGCAACACTTATTCTAAACCTCTATTGGTCTTGTCCACACCACTTGGGTGTAAAATAACCGTGCTTGAATAGTGGTCCAGGGACCTTAACCTGTGCAGACCATGACTGTAATCTTTACCATGTTACAAAGTAACATTTTGTACAATTGCTTTGCGAGTCATTAGTTCCCAATTGAGAGAGAACAGCTCGCTGTGTGCACTACATGAAAGACTAGAATCTTAATCTCTTCTAGTATAAATAAAATTCAAAGTCTTGCAGTACTAAAACTGTGCCAAAGTCAGGCAAATCTGGTTCCTTGACTCATTTCAGCATGCATGCAGGGCTTGTGTATGTTGGCAACGACCAAAACTATACAGTTAAGGCACTAGGTCACCACACAATCACAATAACTCAAGGAAAGAGGGGACTATTTCAGGTCGGGAAATCAACCAGAACAGACTGGAGTGTCTGGCTGGTACTGGCATTGTTATATACTACAATACATAAGGCTACAATGAGGCTGCTATAGGGCAGGTGCTTACTGATGCAATGATGTAGTGTGAAAGTATCTACTAAATAAGTACTAAGTGTTCACACACTCATGGGAATGATGGTCTAGAACTACAACATGAGGCTACCATGCCTTTAGCATGTGCTAGCCATGAGGTATGACATCATAGTGGTCTAGACTGGAGTCATGTGACACGATAAGATCAAGTCGAGCGCTTGATTGATAAGATAAGATTGGCGCGCGCTTAGATAAGATAAGATAAACTGGTGCTAAAGCTAGGTTGCAAAAGAGGGTTTGTAACAGTGTACCTTGCTATTGCTTTTCAGATTGATTAGATGAGTTGAGAAGGACTTTTAGTGAGATCCCCCTTCTCAACAAGGTAAAATCACTGAGTTGTTGGTCTCTTCATGAGAATGTAAAAATAGATTATCAAAGACTTTTTGACCACTACTATTCAGCAGTTCACCCCATAGTCCCCATTTCCCATCTATCCATCATTGAGGATGAATACAATCCTAACAATCTAAATACTGAAGAAAACTGTTATGATTCATAGAAACCCCATATTCCTTTTCCCTTTCTCTTTTCTTCTTTCTACAAGTTCCTCATCACTTCCATGTATACTTAGTCATCCATAGCTTCTTATTGTTCACTACTGTGGATTACCTACACCTTCCATTGTATTCCATAGAGTTCTATGGCACCATTTTATCAATCAATCATCTTAGGCCTTATTGTTCCTTTTTTCTATTTATGTTACAAATTGCCCCTATTCTTTTCCTTTCTCTCTTCATTAATGCCTTTCACTATGCCTTTCTCTTATTGATCATTTACTCATTATACTTTAGTCATCTGCAGTCTTCATGACTCATCCATAACTGTGAATTACCAACCACTCTAACTCATGCTTACTCATTTACTTTGTCATCAGCTTAGTGTACCATTACTCATCCGCAGTCTTTATGACTCATTTCCACTGTGGCTGACTCACCCTCCTTCAGTTACATTCCATGACTGTTGGCAATGCCAAAACCTATACAGGCAATGGACTAGGTCACCACAAAAAGAGCAAGACTTATGAGGAAACTGCTATGGCAGGAATTAACCAGAACAGACTAAGGAGTCTGGCTGGTACTGGCATTGTATATATACTAGTTACATGCTGTGCTACTTTAGGGCAGGTGCTTAGTGAGCACTGACGTATCGTGAGTGAATCTATCTATATAAGTATATATGAGGTTCTAGAACATTCTAGACTATGCAATGAGGATACCATACCTTAAGCATGCGCTATCCATGAGGTATGACATCATATGTGTCTAGACCCAAGTCACATGATGTAATAAGATAAAGTCGAGCGCTTGATTGATAAGATAAGATTGGCATGCACTTAGATAAGATAAGATAAGCCAGCGCTAAAGCTAGATTGCAAGACGAGGGTTGTAACAATGACCTTCCATTCCTCTTCTATATAAACCCTAGACACTCATCCTTGTAACACTAAGCTAGAGCTATTTGATACTCTCAACACCCTCGAATCTATCTAAAATTCTCTGAGCATGTGCTCCTCACCCTTAGTCCTTTGTCATCCAAGGCATCCTCCTTCAGACTCCTTAGTCAAATCCTTGTGCTATGCTCTGTGGTGAAGCTCTCAAGGTACCCTTAGCCTTAGTTGTGCTTAGGCCTTTCCATTTGGACTCCCCTTAGCAAAAGCCCTCTTGTTATGCTTCATAGTGAAGCTCTCGAGGCACCCCTAGTCCTTTGTTGTTCCTAGGTCTTTCCCTTCAGATTCCTTAGCCCTTTGTCATCCTCTGGTGTCTACCTTAGGACTCCAAACCCCTAGCCCTAGTACCCATTGAGTCTATGGCTGACCCTACCTGGGCCAGTCGTAACAAAAGCTCTAGCTTTCTCTTCAGTCACCATCATTGTGAACTGCTACCACTATTCCACCCAAACTCCTATACTCGAGACCCAAGGGAAGGAATCCCCCTTCTACCCCACAGAACCCTTTCATCTCTTCAGCCCACCAAGCCTTAACAGCTGCCTCCTCTTGGAGAGAAGGCCAACCTCCCCCTGAGTTCCCAGAGTCTCTTCCTCACCAAACCAGTGACAAAGACACAGATTTTACCCTCTCCTCCACCTAGGAACTAGACAACACCATCTCCCTTGACACTGAATTAGCCCACCAGCTATTCTTAAGTCTTACCCTCTCTCCTCCATCTCCCACTCCAATCACTCACCAACCTCCCTTTAGCCTCACTCCACCCCCTCATGTCATGTCATCTTCCAAAGTCACTAAACTCTGCCTCATCCAATCTAAGGACTTTGATGGTTCTCAGGACAAAGCCATGCCCTGGATATGCTCGGTTCAGAGATATCTTATGATCAACAAAGATACCTACCACTCTGATGAAAGATAAGTTGGCTTCACCCTCTCATTCATGAAGAAAGGAACTGCTGTTACACTTGGTCCGGGTGGAAATGAGCGTAGCCTCTGGGTCACAGGTCTAGGGTGTCTCTTGGGTAAGCGATGCCAAAGACGAAGGTATCGGCTGGATCTAAGGTCAGGATGATGAGCGCAGGTATCGCTCAATCGAATGTCAAGACGAAGGTAACTCAATCAAGTGAAGAGTTACGAGATGAGGAATGAAGAGAGTGTCCACTCAGAAGTAGGACGAGGACTTCCAGAGGTTCTTCCCACTGAAGGGTTGTCAAGGGTGTTATGACCCTCTTTTCACACCTAAGTCTTAAGCGCCCAAGTTATCTTATCTAGACATGCACCAATCTTATCTTATCTGATCAAATTAGAGATAAGCGTGCTACAATCACATCTAGTCACATGATCACATAGCATTAGTCATTGGTTCTAGACCATGACATCATAGCACAGCACTCATCATCGCTCTAGCCCCATGACATCATTGTTCTAGACCAACACATTGTTAATGCATGGCCCAGCCTTGCCTCATGGAAACCTCATGGATCACATAACCTGTGCTCCTCATGGTAAACACATTGTAACCTCATGGTACTTTATCTTTATATAGTTATATAGTTCTCACAAGTGTGGGAAGTAGTTACATGCACTGCTTGGTCCGTGCACACATGTAAGTAGTATATAAAGTGAATGCACCCCAGCCTGACTCCTTCGTCTGTTCTGGTTAATTCCTGACCATCAATAGTCCCCCACTTCCTGAGTTATTAGTCTTTGAGGTGACCTAGTGTGCCATTCCTGTATAGGTTTGGTCGTTGCCAACAAAGGAAGGGCTAGATTGCAGAGAGCACCGAAGTACAAGGGAGTACAGAGGAGATCTAGCTTGGGGAATATGGTAGGTATTGAAGGGTTTATACAGTATAAGGAAATGAAGATGACTAATCAGATGGAACACCATGGAACATGGTGGAAGGAAGATGAGTAATCTGCAGTGCAGAAGCTGAGTCAGAATGACTGCGGATGAGTAAGTATTACAAATAAGTGAGTCATAGTGAGTACAGATGGGTCATATGGGGGAAATGATGACTAAGCAGTGGGTTAAGGGTATTGTGTCATCATAGAAGAAAAGAAAAGGCCAGAGCGTGGTTCGAACGCAGTGACTCAGTAGTCCGTAGGCGAAAGAAAAGAAAAGAAACAATGAAATGTAACAACTGCCTACTCCTGGGCCAACACCTTTACTTTAAAGAGGCTCTCTGCTGGCTTTCTCTCTCTTGGCACCTGGAGCGACTTCTTCAATGAGCTTAAAAAACCTTCAAACACTTCAACTCTATAGCAAACACCCTCACCTGGTTCTCCTCCTTCCATATGGAGACCAAGCAAGATGGGTCATTTTCCCCCTCCCTCACCTTCTACATCACCCAGTTCCAAAACAGGGTTGCTATCTCTGGTCTCAAAGAAGAGGCCACCCTCTGTTAGTTCTTCTCAACTGGCATTCCACCTTCCCTCTCTGAACAAGTTTATCTCATGGAGAAAGTACCCACCACTGTCACAGACTGGTATTCCAATGCCCAAAGATTCAATGACTACCAATGTCATGCTGCCATAACTGCCAAACTCCATAGATGTTATGACTGGCCTGGGTAGGATTGGCCATAGACTCGATGGATACTAGGGCTAGGGGCTGGGAGTCCTAAGGTAGACACCAGACGATGACAAAGGGCTAAGGAATCCGAAGGGGAAGACCTAGGGACAACAGAGGACTAGAGGTGCCTCGAGAGCTTCACCATGAAGCATAACAAGAGGGCTTTTGCTAAGGGGAGTCCAAAGGGAAAGGCCTAAGGACAACTAAGGCCAAGGGTACCTTGAGAGCTTCACCATGAAGTGTAACACAAGGAT
Organism: Rossbeevera pachydermis; assembly: GCA_038090155.1. Lineage (NCBI taxonomy): Eukaryota > Fungi > Basidiomycota > Agaricomycetes > Boletales > Boletaceae > Leccinum > Leccinum pachyderme. Next base: position 14,473 of record JBBPME010000314.1, read on the forward strand.
TTGACTAAGGAGTCTGAAGGGAGATGCCTTGAACCACAAAGAACTAAGGGTGAGGAGCACATGCTCAGAGGATTGGGCTAAGGAGCAGATAGATTCAAGGGAGTCAAAAGTATCAAGTAGCTCTAGCTTAGTGTTACAGGGATAAGTGTCTAGAGTTTATATAGGAAGGAGATGGAAGGTCATGGAACATGACTGAAGGGAGATGAGTCAGCCACAGTATGAATGAGTCATGAAGACTGTGGATGAGTAATGATAAACTAAGCAGATGATGAAGCACAATAAGTAAGCATAAGTCAGAGTGGTTGGTAATCTGCAGTTATGGATGAGTCATGAAGACTGCAGATGACTAAAGTATGATGAGTAAATGATCAATAAAAGAAAGGCACAGTGAAAGGCGTTAATGAAGAGAGAAAGGAAAAGAATAGGGGCAAGTTGTAACATTACCCCCCTTGTAGGCTTCTGTTTGCCTGAATGAAGCAGTCAGAAAGGACCGTAGGATTTGCCAGTCATGTTAGACTCAGTGACATCATCATAGAAGTCATCTCTGTAATTGCTGATGTTGTCTCGAGAGTATTCTCTAGGAGGAGGAATGGAGAGGGGGCAATTAAAGAAATGAGAGGATCATCTGGAGCCCCTGGAATGATGGGAGGAGGACAAGAAGGAGGAGGAGGTGCAAGGGGGGCATCTGAGAAGCGGGCAGCTCTGTTGGATATGACCAGGTTGCTGTCTAAGGCAATTGGAGCACTGATTGTTATGATCCATTGTTTCTTTTCTTTTCGGTTCTCACTCCAGACTACTAAGTCTCTACGTTCAAACCTCACCTGGACCATTCTTTCTCTTTTCCTTGTTTCCCTTTGTCTCCTATTACTCTCATGAGCTTCTCCTATGTTTCCCTTTGTTCCCCTTTGTGTCACTGGCCTCTAGGCCTCTGCCCTATGCTCTATACCCTTTGCCCTCACCCTTTGCCCCTTTAGTCATCCGCAGTCTTCATGACTCATTCCATACTGCGGATTACTCATCTCTCTTATTCATGATGATTCACCTGGTGTCATCATCAGCTTAGTATTCCATTACTCATCCACAGTCTTCTTACTCATCCATAACTGCAGATTACTCATTCTCTTTATTCATGCTTTGTCACCTGCTTAGTGTAACCCTTACTCATCCGCAGTCTTCATGACTCATTCATACTGTGGCTGACACATACCCTTCGGTCATGTTCCATGACCTTCCATCTCCTTACTATATAAACACTAGACACTCGTCTTTGTACACTAAGCTAGAGCTACTCGATACACTCAATATCCCAATCCATTTGCTCTCAGCCCCACTCTCTGAGCATGTGCTCCTCATTCTTAGTCTTTTGTCGTCCCAAGGCCTTCCCCTTCAGACTCCTTAGTCAAGACCTCTTGTTGCGCTTTGTGGTGAAGCTCTCGAGGCACCCTTAGCCCTTTGTTGTCCCAAGGCCTTCCCCTTTGGACTCCTTAGTCAAGACCTCTTGTTACGCTTCATGGTGAAGCTCTTGAGGCACCCTTAGCCCTTCATCGTCCCAAGGCCTTCCCCTTCAGACTCCTCTACCTCTTCGTCGTCCTCTGGTGCCTGCCTTAGGACTCCTAACCCTCGACCCTAGTATCTATCGAGTCTATAACTGACCCTATCTGGACCAGTCGTAACACTGATAGTCTAGGCAATCCACCTGAAAATATTCTAAGCATCTACACTGGAAGCATGAGGAGGAGAAGAGGAGGTGTCCTTGGGGAAGAGGGTGACTTCTTGTGTTTCACTGGTGGCCCAGTTCAACTTGGTCCAAGGCAACAGGTTCTTTGACGATGAGGGAAGAGGAGGGGGTAGAGGGGGACTTGGGGACCAGGAAAGTGGTGTCGATTCTCTCATAGTTGTCTTGTTCAGTAGAGATGACCTCTTCTGAGCAGTGAAGAGCTTCAATGTGTTTGAGAGCCTCAATTTTGGCTGGGTTGAGCAGGGAGGAAGATATGGAGGGAGTGGAAGGTACCTCAAGGATGCCAGTCAGAGAGACCACTTCAACTTCAGCAGGGAAGGAGCAAGAGGGGAACTCAGGGGTGTCGGAAGGGGGAGTGAGGGGGGTGAGGGGTGGGTGGCCAGTTTAGCCAGAAATCTATTGATGTTGTCAATGAATTCCATCATGCCCAATTGGTGCATGGCAGAGAGGAGTTGCTCCTCAATAGCCTGGTGAGAGGTGGACACCTGCGAAGCTAGGAATGCCTGGCTGCCTTTCAAGGAGGAGAGCATGGTGTTAATGATGGGGAGGAGGTGGGAGGAGTGGACAAAAGCAAGATAGAGGGAGCTGAGGGGTGAGTTCATGTTGACATGAGCAGAGATAGGGTGGTGCATCCTGGAGTCCTGGAGATAGGCCCTAAGGTGATGGATGGTGGGAGATGATGGTTCATCATCTCAAAGTTGGAATGCATAGGTGGGGATGTCGACTGCAAGGACAGGCCAGGGGGAAGGAACAAGGAGGGGAGACTTGGGACACCAGTGGAAGGGAGCATCATCAGTTAAGGAAGTGGGAAGAGAAGTATTAAGTCCCATAGAGCTTGGGTTATCTAACAGAGGAGCATCACTCCCAGGAAGATCAAGGGGAGAATTTGAAGAAGGAGGTGAAAGTGGTGGGGAGGTAGGAGGAAGGGAAGATACAGTAGAGACAGATGTGTTTGTGTTATGACTCGCTTGTTTTTTTTTTTTTTTCACTTGTCTCACTACGGACTACCGAGTCACTGCATTCGAATCATGCTGTGACCTTTTCTTTTCTTCTATGATGACATAATACCCTTAACCCATCGCTTAGTCATCATTTCCTCCATATGACTCATCCGCAGTCAGCATGACTCATCCTGACTCATCTGCAGTGTTATGAACTCCCCTAAACCGTCCCTAGCGATTGCCCATAGTCATTGAATATAGTCATTGTTCATTGAAATATTGCATTGGTGCCCATCATAAGCGCACACCATAGTTATAGATGCCTGCCTCATAAGTGCTTGCACCATTGTCATTGATATAGACGTGCATAGCTTAGTGCTCATGATAGATGCGCACCATAGGTGCTCACATCATTGGCATTGTTATTGCAACATTGATAGTCATGTGACTTATGACGTCACACATAGTATTGGTCATCATGACATCATTGATTGGTCATTGGTTCTAGACCATGACATCATCATATAGCATTGGTCATTGTTATGACATCATAGTTCTCATTGATGTTGGCAACGACCAAAACTATACAGTTAAGGCACTAAGTCACCACACAATCACAAGGACTCAAGGAGGAGGGACTATTTCAGGTCGGGGAATCAACCAGAACAGACTAAGGAGTCTGGCTGGTACTAGCATTGTTATATACTACTATACATGAGGCGGCCATGAGGCGTACTTTAGGGCAAGTGCTCAGTAAGCGATGACGTCTCATGAGATAATCTACTATATATGTCTAAAGTGTTCACACGCTCGTGAGAACGATGGTCTAGAACTACAACATGAGGCTACCATGCCTTTAGCATGCGCTAGCCATGAGGTATGATGTCATAGTGGTCTGGACTCAAGTCACGTGACACGATAAGATAAAGTACAGTGCTTGATTGATAAAATAAGATTGGCGCGCGCTAAGATAAGATGAGATAAGATAAACCAGCGCTAAAGCTAGGTTGCAAAAGAGGGTTTGTAACAATTGATACCTCATGGATTGTACATGGTAGAGCACGAGCGTTATGTGTGTTGCCATATAGCTAGATATAGGCATAGTGGATCTCAGATCCCTATCTAGATCACATCTTGATTGATTGCTAGATCAGATCTTGATGGTATCTCCTCAGATCCTGATTGCATCTTAATAGATCTATAGATTGCCGATAGATAGGATCTCTGCCACATAGTCACACAGCAGGATACCTTGTGCTGCCACACCTCGTTGTTACCGTGTATGCACTGCCTAGATAAGCATAGCCTAGATAGATAGATTAATCCCAATGATGGACACTTATAGTATGGCATAGCCATAGCATAGCATAGTACAGCCACAGGCTGATAGTATATAAAGAACCTGGGTTTCCTTATGGTTCCCTAGTCTTTTTTTCTTGGGTCTCCGTCTTGACTCCCTAGTGGACTCTCCCTTTGGGCCTCCACTTTGTATATTGCTAGTCCGGGTATTTCATTGCCCTTATTGATTGTTTTCCCCATTGTTTGCTCTATTGATTGTGCGGCCAGGGCCATAGACATTGTTGTCGAGGCATCGCCAACACGCAGTCAGCATGACTCATCCTGACTCATCCACAGTCAATATGACTCATCATGACTCATTTTATTTGTAATCCTTACTCATCTGCAGTCATTCTGACTCAGCTTCTGTGCTGCGGATTACTTATATTCCTTCCACCATGTTTCATGGTGTTCCATCCGCTTAGTCATCTTCATTTCTCTTGTACTATATAAACCTGTCCATACTCTCCATATTCCCTAAGCTAGATCTCCTCTGTACTCCCTTGTACTTCGGTACACCCTGCAATCTAGCCATCCCTTGACAACCCTTTAGTGGGAAGAACCTCTGGAAGTCCTCATTCTACTTTTGAGTGGATGCTCTCTTCATACCTCGTCTCATTACTCTTCACTTAATTGAGTAACCTTCACCTCAACATTCAATCGAGCGATACCTGCGGCTGTCACCCCCAACAGCATCCTTGTCTCTCGTCATGACACTTGATCCTGATGATTTCCTTGTCTTTATATCGTCTACCCAGACGATACCCTTGACCCTAGACTCACAGAGGCTATGCTTGTTCCTACCCAGACCAAGCGTAACAGTTTGAGACATACAACATTGTTACATTTTGTAGTTTCTTTTTCTCTTTCTTCTTGTTCTCACTACAGACTACCGAGTCACTGCATTCAAACCACGCTTTGGCCATTTCTTTTCTTCTATGATGACTAGATACCCATGACTCATCACTCTACCTTAGTCATCATTCCTTCCATCAAATTCCATGACATTCCACATGACTCATCCACAGTTATGCTGACTCATTTCTTCTGTAACCATTACTCATCCACAGTCATTCTGACTCATCTTTATTACTGCGGATTACTCACCATCATTCTGTCATGTTCCATGACATTCCATCTGCTTATTCAGCTTCCTACTCTTGTACTACATAAACCCATCCATACCTTCTGTACTCCCTAAGTTAGATCTCCTCTGTACTCCCTTGTACTTTGGTACTCCTTGCAATCTAGCCCATCCTTGACAACCCTTCAGTGGGATGAACCTCTAGAAGTCCTCATCCTACTTTTGAGTGGACACTCTCTTCATTCCTTGACTTGTAATGCTTCACTTGATTGTATTACCTTCATCTCAACATTTGATCGAGTGATACCTGCGGCCATTACCCTCAACGGCACCCCTTGTCCCTCATCGTAGCACCTGACTATCACATCGCCTTTGTTTCTGAGCTGTCCCTCTTGACAGCACCTTCAACCCCCCCTCGTTTCACAGAGGCTATGCTCATTCCTACCCAGACCAAGTGTAACAGACATGGTGAGTCAGATAGAAGGGGGGTGGGGAGGAAAGATGGAGGGATGGAGCTTTTTATATGTGAGGAGGGTGGACTTGGCATGTTTCAACTCCTGCTTAGGGATCCAGGTGTCTTCTTCCACAGTATACCCTTTCCATTGGATCAGGAACATGCAGTTCCTAGCAGAGCCTCTGTGGCATATGATCCATAGTATCTTATACTCTTCTTCGCCTTCTACTAGGTCTGGGGGTGGAGCGGGGAAGTTCGGACCATGTACTGAGTTTTCGCAATAGGGCAATAAGAGAGAAGCATGAAACACATTGTGGATACTCCATGTTTTGGGGAGATGTAAGCAGTAGGTGAGGGGAGATAGGACCTGGATGATAACAAAGGGTCCTTCTCATTTTGGAGCAAGTTTTGGGGATGTAAGGGAACATTTCAGATTCTGGGCTTCCAGCCAAACCTTATCTCCTTTGGAGAAGGGTTTGAATCCTCTGCCATGGCATGCTTTCATGACTTGCCTAGTGAGTTCATAAGCAGCTAAGGCCTCATTCCAAGTGGCAGTGATGGATTTCAGGCAGGATTTGACTATAGGGAGGTTAGTTTCTGAGAGGATGGTGGAGAGGGGGCAAGGGTCAAAGCTCATCATGAAGAAGAAGGGGGACTTCCTAGTGATGGAGTGAAAGTGGTGGTTGTGGGCAAATTCCACATGGGTGATCCAATCAGCCCATGAGGTAGAGTTATCACCACAGAAGATTTGAAGGTATGTTTTGACTTCCTGATTGACCTATTCTGTTTCTCCATCAGTTTGAGGGTGATAGGCAGTGGAGAGGGAGAGATCATAGCTGAGGACCTTTCTGAGTTCTTTGGCAAAGGAGGGAGCAAATTGAAGACCATGATCAGAGATGATGTTGTCATATAGGCTGAATCGCTTGTAAACTTTGTGGAAAAAGAGGGAGGAAATTCCCTTGGTGCTCACTGTTTTCTTGGTTGGACAAAGTATCACCCCCTTTGTAAGGCCATGGTCAACCATGACCAGCAAGGAATCAAAGTTGGAGGAGGAGGGAAGGTCAGTGATAAGATCATAGGAGACCTGTTGAAAGGGGTGAGAGGAGGTCGATGTGATGGAGGTGAGGTGGGGAGAGGTGGGATGGGTGTTCACTTTGCACTGTTGACAAGAGAAACATCCTTCAACATACTTGCAAATGAACTGAGCAAGGCCAGGCCACCAGTATTTGGCGGAGAAAAGCTGGTGAGTTTTAAGGTAGCCAGGGTGGCTAGCAGAGGGGTGGTCATGGGCTCCAGAGACAATGTCTTTTTGAAGGGAAGTGGTGGAGAGGTAAATGCGGTATTGGTAGGTAAGAATGCCCTTGGAGTATTTCCAATCAGAAAGGCAAGAGTGGAAGGCAGGAGGGATTGTGCCTTCGAGGCTCTGCAGGGCGTTCTGAACAAGAGAGTTATCACCAGCAGCTGAGGCAATCTTGTTGTGAAGGGCTGTGTTGAAGGCTTGGATGAAGAGGTTGGGGGGGAGTAAGGTAACTGCCTCATTGTCTTTGGGTAGGGAGGGCAGTTTGTCTGGGTGACGAAAGAGGGCATCTGGTCCTGCAAGGAGCTTGCCAGGGACATGAATCATCTGGAGGTCAAAGTCTGCAAGGTTGAGAAGCCAGCAGGCTTGTTGATGATTAAGATTCTAAGGAGAGCAGAAGTAGGTGAGGTTTTTATGGTCAGTAAAGACCTGGGTGGAGAAGGGGGAACCTTGAAGGTAGTGTTTCCAGGCTTGCAATGCATGGATGACTGCAAGGAGTTCCTGGTTGTAGATGTCATAATTTCACTATGCCAGGATGAGGGGTTGGGAGAGGTATGAGCAAGGGTGCCAGTCTCCATTAGAGTTGGTTTGGAGGAGGATGGCATCAGTTGCATTGTGAGCGTTACAACTTGCCCCTATTCTTTCTCTTTTCCTCTTCGTCTCTGCTTATCACTATGCCTTCCTCTTATCGATTGTTTACTCACTGTACTTTAGTCATCTGCAGTCTTCCTGACTCATCCACAACTGCAGATTACTTATCCTCCTTATCCATGCTTATTCATTATGCTTTGTCATCCACTTAGTGTATCATTACTCATCCACAGTCTTCATGACTCATTCCTACTATGGCTGACTCATCTTCCTTCAGTCATGTTCTGTTACACTTGGTCCAGGTAGGAGCAAGTATAGCCTCAAGAAGAAGGTCTTGGAGCAAGGGATGAGGGCAAGGGAGTCTTGAGGAGTGAGGGATCAAGACAATGAAGGGCTAAGAGGACTAAGGAAGTCTTGAAGATCAAAGGGATCAAGATGACAAGATTCTTCAAGGGTCGAGGGATCAAAGATCACCTGTAGAATAAGATAGAGCTCAAGGGTTGAAGCATCCTTTCAAGTGCAGGACGAAGTCACACAGAGGCTTCAAGGGACAAAGGATATATTCCAAGACATATCTAAGGGAATACTTGAGGAGATCAAAGTTAGAGAAAATAAAGGCAATGGAGAATTGCTTATAAGTAAGAAAGAGGAACAATAAGAAGTAAGGTGATTGGTTAATAAAAGTGGTGCCACAGAACACTATGGAATATAATGGAAGGTGTAGGTAATCCACAGTAAGGAACAATAAGAAGCTGTGGATGACTAAGTATACATGCAAGTGATGAGGAACTCGATAGGAGAACAAGGGAGAAAGAAAAGAGACTGGGGTCCATATGAATTGTAACATTACCCCCTTAGTAGACTAAAATGTCACTGATGTTTTCACATCCTTGGAGACCCAGTCATGTTGCTAATGGCAATATCATCATATTCGAAAGGCTTATCATCATCGAGACCCCAGGTCCTAGTGTGGTTATCTTCCCATCTCTGGTTACCTTTAGTAATATGGTTGTTATGACTGGCCCAGGTAGGGTCGGTAGTAGCCTCGATGGGTGCTAAGACGAAGGATGATAAGTCCTAAGGCATACACCAGAGGACGACAAAGGGCTTGAGGGGTCCAAAGGGGGAGGCCTTGGACGACGAAGGGCTAAGGGTACCTTGAGAGCTTCACTGCGAAGTGTCACACAAGGGTTTCAATGGGGGAGTCCGAAGGGGGAGGCCTTGGACGACAAAGGACTAAGAGTGGGGAGCACACACTCAGAGAGTGGGCAGAGAGCAGGTATATTTCGAGAGTATCGAGGAGCTCTAGCTTAGTGTTACAAGATGAGTGTCTAGGGTAATGAGAGTCAGAGCTCAGTCGAGTGAATGAACGACTTAATTATGTACCTAATGAGAGTCAGAGCTAGGTACAGTGTGAGTAACTGATAAGTAATGAGTGTGCAGTAACATACCTCAGTCGAGTGAATGAATGACTGAGGAAACGGATGGAACAGTACGGAAATGTAGGTAACGAGCGAGTGTGTGAAGGAGTTACTAAAATAGGAAAGCTAGTTGTATATGTATGAAATGTAGCGTATGTTAACACTCCCCCTCAACTGGCGTCAGTCCGTAGCTGTCGTCCAAGTAGCTGTGTAAAGTATCTATGTGTCACAGTGGGTAGTCCTTTGGTAAATATATCAGCGATGTTTTCGGCCAAAGCGACATGCAGCGGAGCGATTTGCTTGCGTTCGACCTCGTCTTTCATCCAGAAGTAGGATAGACGGATGTGGCGCGTTCTTGTGGACATCTCGTCCGGCGTGGTGAGAATCCGGATCACGGCTGTGTTGTCGACATGGAGTGTGGTTGGACGGGCTTGTCTGAGTCCGATTTCGCCGAGCAGGTTGCGAAGCCAAAGGATTTCGCGTCCGGCATGTGTGGCTGCGTAGTATTCGGCTTCTCCGGTCGATAGAGCTGTTGCGGTTTGTTTCTTGGCTGACAATGAGAACATGCCGGCGCCGAGCATGACTGCGTATCCCGATACTGACCGAGCGTTGTCAGGTGAGTTGGCGAAGTCCGCGTCGCTGAACACATGTGGTGTGACCGTGGTATTGGCGAGCTTGCCTCCCAAAGTGAGAACGAGGTCCCAGGTCCCTTTGAGGTACCGCAGAATGCGTTTGACGGCAGTCCAATGCGTGCGTCCAGGGTCGGCAGAGAATTGCGCGACTTGCTGTACTGCGTGCGCGATGTCTGGTCGTGTCATAATGGCACAGTGGTTGAGGGCGCCGACCGCATTCTGGTAGGGTACGTTGTGGATTTCACGTGCTTCGTCATCTGTGGATGGGCTGTGTTGACGTGACAAACGGAGACCGGGTTGCTCTGGTGTGGTGACTGGATTTGCTGAGTCTAGTCCATACGTTTTGAGCATAGAGTCGATATAGTGCCAGTGTGAGAGCAAAATGGTGCGGGCGACGCGGTCTCGAGTGACTTCGATACCGAGAATATGGTGAATTGCACCTTAATCTTTGTATAAGACATGCGCACCAAATTCCGACTTGAGTCGTTTGAGTTCCTCCAGTGATGAGACGTAGAGTCCGAGGTCGTCCACATGAGATGCGATTATGCATGTACCGGTTTTGTGGCAGCGAATAAAAACGCAGCGATCAGCGAGGCATACAGTGAATCCGATACGAGTGAGGATGGACTTAAGCTTTTTGTACCAGAGGTGGCCAGATTGTCGTAGTCCATATAGTGCCTTGAGTAGGAGCCATATCAAGTGCTCTTTGCCTTTTGCTTCGAATCCAGTCGGCTGCCTGACATATGCTAGCTGGTCGTCAGGCATCTCGCTGTTAAGGAAAGCTGAGTTTACGTCGATGACGTGGATTTCCCAATCAAGGGCGGCCGCGATCGCACAGAGCAGTCGGATAGATTCGATTCTTGCGACAGGTGCAAAGGTCTTGTTGAAGTCGATGCCGGGTTTTTGAGTGAAACCGTGTGCAACTAGCCTGGCTTTGTAGCGGGTGATGTTGCCGACTTCATCGTGTTTGATACGGTAGACCCATTTTGTGTCAATGGCATTGCGACCTGGCGGGAGTTCTACCAAGCGGTAGATGTTGAGTTGCGCAATTGAGTCAAGTTCTTCGCGCATGGCTTGTTCCCATTCTGTTCGGTCTGGGGAGTTGATGGCCTGATGGTAGGTGCTGGGGTCTTCGCCAGAAGCAATGTTGACTTCCTCATCATCGGGCCAGTGGTCTTGTGTGAGCGCCTCATTTACCTCGGCTTCTGAGTCGTCGTTTGGCAGTTGTTCCTCTGGTGGCTCTGGTGTGCGTCTGTTGGCAATGACAAATCCTATACAGGAAGTGCACTAGGTTACTACACAAAAGTCAAGACTTAAAGGGGAGGGACTATTGATGGTCGGAAATCAACCAGAATAGACTGGAGTGTCTGGCTGGTACTGACATTGTTATATACTATAATACATGAGGCGGCCATGAGGCGTACTTTAGGGCAAGTGCTAGGTAAGCGATGACGTCTCGTGAGATAAACTACTGTATATGTATAAAGTGTTCACA
>JBBPME010000315.1:0-25461 GCA_038090155.1 Rossbeevera pachydermis
GACCGTATATTCAGCAGTGGGAAACTGGTTGCTTTCCAGTGAGGGTAACCTGCTCAAGGGATTCCAGTTTACTTCTGGTAGTATGAAGGGTTCCCCTTAACTCTGGGGTCCGAGTATAAACACAGCGAGTAGACACTAGTAGTCTTGTTCTAATGAAGGCAACCTTTGCAAAAGCTAGGTGCTGTATCACTCGAACTCAAGAACTAGGAAAAGGGGTGTTGAAAGGGTATTCCAACGAGAACAAGACTGGCTTGTTCTGTTGCTGCATTCAGGTCTTTATACTACTGGTACATGTGCACAGACCAAGCTGTGTCTGACAGTAATTAACTACATGAGGCTTGTTACGATTCGCTTGTTTCTTTTCTTTTCTCTCGTTCTTACTACGGACTACCAAGTCTATGCGTTCGAACCACGCGCTGACCATTTCTTTCTTCTATGATGACATAATACCCTTAACCCTCACTTAGTCATCATTTCCTTCATATGACTCATCCGCGGTCAGCATGACTCATCGTGACTCATCCGCAGTCTACATGACTCATCATGACTCACTTCATTTGTAATACCTACTCATCCGCAGTCATTCTGACTCATCTTCCGTACTGCGGATTACTCATCTTCCTTCCACCATGTTCCATGGTGTTCCATCCGCTTATTCGGACTCCGCCCCGTGTACTATATAAACCCCTACCTACTCTCCGTAGTCCCTAAGCTAGATCTCCTCTGTACTCCCTTATACTTCGGTGCTCCCTGCAATCTAGCCCATCCCTTGACAACCCTTCAGTGGGAAGAACCTTTGGAAGTCTTCGTCCTACTTTTGAGTGGACGCTCTCTTCATCCCTCGTCTCGTTACTCTTCACTTGATTGAGTAACCTTCGTCTCGACATTCGATCGAGCGATATCTGCGGTCGTCACCCTCGACGACATCCTTGTCTCTCATTGCGACACTTGATCGTAACGTTACTTTCGTCCTTGTCACTGTCTTTCTGACAGTACCTAGTCCTCCCGCGTTTTCAGAGGCTACGCTTGTTCCTACCCGGACCAAGCGTAACATCAGGGTTCCTGGGTTGTCAGGAAATGGTGGTGGTTCACAGCGATGGTGACCATTTGAGGGAAGCTAGATCTTTTGTTATGCTTGGTCCGGGTAGGAATAAGTGTAGCCTCTGTAAAACAAGGGGGTTCAAAGATACTGTCAGAATGACAGTCTGAGGACAAGGGTGATGTTACGATCAAGTGTCACAACAAAAGACAAGAGATGCCATTGAGGGTAATGGCCATAGGTATCGCTCAATTGAATGTCGAGACAAAGGTAACACAATCAAGTGAAGTGTTACAAGTCGAGAGTGTCCACTCAAAAGTAGGACAGAGACTTTCAGAAGTTCTGCCCACTGAAGGATTGACAAGGAATGGGCTAGATTGCAGGGAGCACCAAAGTACAAGGGAGTACAGAGGAGATCTAGCTTAGGGAATACGGAAGGTATGGAGGGGTTTATATAGTACACAGAAGGGAGGCTGAATAAGCGGATGGAACACCATGGAACATGGTGGAAGGATAATGAGTAATCCGCAGTCCAGAAGATGAGTCAGAATGACTGCAGATGAGTAATGGTTACAAATAAAGTGAGTTATGATGAGTCATGCTGACTGTGGGTGAGTCATGATGAGTCATGTTGACTGCGGATGAGTCATATGGAGGAAATGATGACTAAGGTAGGTAAGTGATGAGTCATGGGTATCTAGTCATCATAGAAGAAAAGAAATGGTCAGTGTGTGGTTCAAACGCAGTGACTCAGTAGTCCATAGTGAGAATAGAAGAAAGAAATGGTGAAATGTAACAATGAGGGAAAGACTCAGTGGTGAACTCACCAGTAATTTGAGGAGATTTCTTAATGAAGTAGTGTTGGCAATGACAAAACCTATACAGGAATTGCACTAGGTCATCTCAAAGACTAATAACTCAAGGGGGGACTGTTAGGTTGGGAATCAACCAAAACAGACTGAGGAGTCTGGCTGGTGCTGCATTCATTATATACTACAGTACACATGTTCTACATGAGGCTACTTTAGGGTAAGTGTGGGATTAACTATGACATATCATGAGAGTAATGTATCCATAATAAGTTAGACTACCATGAGGTTACCATGCGTCAAGCATGCACTAGCCATAAGGAGCACAGGTTATGTGATCCAGGTGTTTGCAATGAGGCAAGGCTGTGTGCCATGCATTATCAATGTGTTTGTGACATCATAGATCTAGACCTCGATCACATGACTAGATTAGATTGTAGCGCGCTTATCTGCTGATAAGATAAGATAAGATTGGCACACGTCTAGATGAGATAACTTGGGTGCTTAAGACTTAGGTCAAAAATGAGGGTCGTAACAAGCAGGTAGAAATATAACAGTAGCACTGCTTGTATTTATCTATGTGTGTAGAATGAATAAAGAGAGAATGATAGGTCAAAGATAAAGGGATTTGGGAATTCCTCTGGGCACAGTGTGCAATGAGGGAAAGACTCAGTGGAGAACTCACCAGTAATTTGAGGAGATTACTTAATGAAGCAGGTAGAAAGATAACAGTAAAACTGCTTATTTTATCAGGGCTATCATTGAGCCCATATATACTACATGTATACTATTTATTTATGTGTATATAATGGATAAAGAGAGAATAATAGGTCGAAGATTTAACTCTCTAGATAAAAGATATGAATCAGCTTATTCATAAGCTGAAACAAAGAATAACCAGTAGCATATGAATCTGTTGGAGTTCATACGCTCACATCTGTATTAGGTAGCTTACATAAGCTAGTCATTTTACCACTCGTCAGTGTACTGCACCTCAGTTGACTCTAACCATAGTCCACTGAGGTAAGACACTCACTACATATTACTGCTACTCATACTTACTCTACTGTAGACTTATCCTCATCTACAGGGAATATAGTTGACTCTAACCATAGTCCACTGAGACTTATCCTCATCTACAGATTATGAGCCCTGGTGCTTAACTCTAAAACAGACTACAAACAACAGAGTGAATCTGTTACGAACCCTTCAAAACCATAGTTATTGCATAGACGCCCACCTTTAGCGCCTGCTACTATTGAACCATTGATCGTTAGACGCCCGCTCTCTAAGCGCTCGTAGTCTTAAACACTCGCACCTTTAATGCTCGTGTATAGTTCACAAGTCACATGACATGGCATAGCATTGGTCATCAGTCCAGACCATGACATTATTGCATAATATTGGTCATCGATTCTAGAACATGACATTACGTCATCGTTCTAGATCCTGACATATTACATAGCATTGGTCATAGGTTCTAGACCATGACATCATAGCATAGCATTCGTCATTGTTCTAGACTCTGACATCATCGACCTCATGGTAACAGCATGGATAGCGCATTGCATAGGCATGGTATCCTCAAGGCATAGATAACGCCTCATGGCGTATAGCCTTGTGCATGGTATAGGCATGTTTGCCTCATGGATCACCTCATGGTGCATAGCATTGCATAGCATAGTATAGATAGTACCTGACACAGCTTGGTCCGTGCGCAGGATGGAACAGTATATATAGTGGCTCGTATAGTAGATAGTTCCCTAGTCTTTTCTGGTTGATTTACCGCCAGTTTACTCCATTGTCTCGTCTCTAGTCTTAATTGACACCTCCATTGTCCTATTATTGTGTGTGGTAGCCGGTTCTGTATAGAAACCAGGCGTCGCCAACATCTTCACTGACCACAAAAATCTCACCTACTTCCATCAGGCACAACACCTGAACTGCCATCAAGCCTGATGGCTTCTCGACCTTGCAGACTTCAATCTTAAGATTGTACACATCGCTGGCAAACTCCTTGCTAGTCCTGATGTCCACTTTCATCGCCCTGACCTCTGCCCCAATGTCTCAGACAATGATGACATGGTCCTTCTCCCTGACTCCCTCTTCATCAGTCTCACCGACACTGCCTTAAACAACCACATTGCCTCATCCTCAAAAGACGATCCCCTCATTTTGCAGGCCCTCCAAGCATTGGATGGACAGATTCCTCCTGTATTTCAGTCTCGTCTCGCTGACTGGCAATTTGAGGCTGGTGTCCTCACATACAAGGGCCATGTCTACATTCCCCCTGATGACTCTCTCCATCACTCCATCCTGGAACAATATCATGACCACCTCACCGCTGGTCACCCTGGTTATCTAAAAACTCATCAACTCTTCACTGCTGAATTCTGGTGGCCTGGCCTTGCCCAATATGTTTACAAATATGTTGAGGGATGTGCTCTTTGCCAACAGAACAAAGTAAACACCCATCCCACTGTTCCCCCTCTATCACTGATTAAATCATGCTGCTCCCGTCTCTTCCAACAGGTCTCTTGTGACCTTATCACCAACATTCCCCCGTCCTCAGGCTTTGACTCTCTCTTGGTCATGGTTGACCATTGGCTTAGTAAGGGGGTAATTCTATGCCCCACCAAGAAAACCATCACCACCAAAGGGATAGCCTTCCTTTTCTTCCACAAAGTTTACACTTGCTTCAGTCTCTACAACAAAATTATCTCAGATTGAGGACCTCAGTTCGCTTCCACTTTCACTCAAGAGCTTGGACACCTCCTCAGCTATGACCTTTCCCTCTCCACAGCCTACCATCCACAATCTGATGGTGAAACAGAACATGTCAACCAAGAAGTTGAGACCTATCTTTGCATCTTCTGCGGCAGTAACCCCACCTTGTGGTCCAAATTGATCTCCCACACCGAATTTGCACACAATCACCACCTCCACTCCATCACCAATAAATCACCCTTCTCTTTGATCCTCAGCTTTGAACCTCATGCCCTTCCCATGGTTATCTCTGACACTAATATCCCCGCCATCAAAACTTGCCTCAAAGACCTTGCTGCTGCTCACGACAAAGCCCTTGCCTCCCATGAACTTGCCAGACAAGTTATGGCCTCTCCCTCCAACAAACACTTTGTTCCCTTCACCCTTGGAGACAAAGTCTGGCTTGAAGCCAGACACCTCCACCCCACCATGACTCATGTAAAGTTCACCCCCAAGTGAGAAGGACCCTTTACCATCACCAAGGTCCTATCTCCGATCACATACAAACTACATCTCCCTAAAATGTGGAAGATTCACAACACATTCCATGCTTCTCTTCTAACCCTGTACCACGAGAACCCCGTCCATGGGAAGAATTTCCCTGCACCACCATCGGAACTTATAGAAGGCGAAGAAGCATATGAAATAGAACACATCTTATGCCACCACGGAACTCCATCACACTGCATGTTCCTAATCAGTTGAAAAGGATACTCTCCTGAAGAAGACTCATGGATTGCTGAATCGGAGTTGCAGCATGTAAAATCTCTCCTCTCTAGATATAAAGACCTCCACCCCCTCACTTTCTCTCTTTCCCCAAAACCATCACCTTCTACCAAATCACAATGTCATTCAAAACCCTCTCAAAACTTATAATCTACTATGGCCATCAAATTTTCTCCTTCCACTGTCTCCTCCTCATCACCCTCTGTCACTTCCTCTCCATTAGATACTATGTCTTCCATTGCCCAGGCCAGCTGGGATAACCAGTCCGAGTCTGATGACTTACTCCCCATCTCTCTCGCTACCACTCCATCCATCCATCTCCCTGAACCTGTCCTATCTGTTGATGTTCCCCTCTACGCCAATCATCTCCATGACAACTTCCCCGATGACGAGTACATCTGTATGCTCAACCACTTCATCACCGATGCCCGTCTTGCTGCCCCCATCTCTGCCTACCTGAATGTAGACTCCCCACTCTACACTCTTTACCAAGCCTATCTCCAGTGTGAATGCCTCACCCCCATTGCGTCCCATGTCATGGCACAAGCACATGTTGAATTCATCAGATCCCTCCTCTCGACCATCAGGAATGAACTTCATGGTGCACTCTCTGTTGCCTTATACCAACTTGGCATGGGAGAATTCCTACAGGATCTGTTATGACTGGCCCAGGTAGAGTCGGTTGTAGACTCAATGGATGCTAGGGCTAAGTGTTGAGTCCTAAGGTAGACACCAGAGGACAACAAAGGAGTTCGAAGGGGGATGCCTTGGATGACGAAGGGTTAAGTCCTGAGGTAGACACCAGAGGACGACAAAGGAGTCTAAAGGGGGATGCCTTTGGATGACTAAGGGCTAAGGATTTTAAGAGCACACACTCAGAGAGGGGAGCACACACTGAGAGGGTCAAGGGAGTTGAGAGACTCAGAGTGGGCTGAGAGCAGATGTATTCAAGGGAGAATCGAGTAGCTCTAGCTTAGTGTTACAAGATGTGTGTCTATGATTTATATATGAAGGGAATAGAAGGTCATGGAACATGACCAAAGGATATGTATCAGCCGCAGTATGAATGAGTCATGAAGACTACGGGTGAGTAAGGGTACACTAAGCAGGTGACAAAGCATGAATAAGAAGAATGAGTAATCTGCAGTTATGAATGAGTAAGAAGACTGCGGATGAGTAATGGAGTACTAAGCTGATGATGAACCCAAGTGAGTCATCATGAGTAAGAGGGATGAGTAATCCACAGTATGGAATGAGTCATGAAGACTGCGGATGACTAAAGAGGGCAAAGGGTTAAGGATTAAGGATTAAAAGCCTAGAGTCAAGTGACGCAATAGGGCAAAGGGTAAAGGCAAAGGGTATAGGCCTAGCAGCAGGTGACATAGTAGGGCAGAGGGTATGGGCCTAGAGGCGGGCAGCACCATGGGAAGCGTAAGAGAAGCTTATGAGAGCAAAGGGAGACGAAGGGAAATAAAGGAAAGAGAACAGATGGTTCAGGTGAGGTTTGAATGTAGAGACTGTTGGAGTTCATATGCTCACATCCGTATTAGGTAGCTTACATAAGCTAGTCTTTTTACTTGCTCGTCTGTATACTGTACCTCAGTTGACTCTAACCATAGTCTACTGAGGTAAGACATACATTACTCATTGCTGTTACCCATACTTACCCTACTGTAGACTTACACTCATCTACAGGTAATATAGTTGACTCTAACCATAATCTACTGAGACTTACACTCATCTACAGAGACTTGGTAGTCTGGAGTGAGAACCGAAAAGGAAAAGAAACAATGGATCATAACATTACCCCCCCATTAGGTACAAGCTACCAGCGAAGAACAAGACCATATAGTGGCCAGGAGGCAGTGGGAGTCAAGGGTGTACCAGCACTGAGTGGTCAGAGAGGATAGGAATGACCAGGAGGAGGTGTCGAAAGTGAAGGTATCTCAGGGAGGGATGGAGTGATCGGGGCGATCAATAGATCGATGGAAAGCGGGGTATGAGGCTGTTTGTTTGATCCAAGAATCGAACAATCTGGCCAAGCCTATCATGAGATATGAGTATTTTAAGACTGGGGTTTGGCAACGAGGGGGGGGAGTGGAATGGAACAGAGTAAAGTGGAGCAGTTTAGGGACTCATGCTCAGGAAGGAGGTTCCAGGCTGAGGGAGGGGTCTCAGAATGGGGATGGCAGCGGAAGGGGGGCTTTGGGATGATGAGGGTGCCAGGAGAGGGTCTTGGAACTGCAGAATGCCAGGGCATTGCTTTGTACTGCTGGTAATGCTGGCAGGATAGCGATTCTCTGGGGCACGAGTCGGTGAGGCGAGCAGACATATCCAGGAGCTCTGGACGTAGGTTCTGAGGTGACGAATGCAGGGGGGCCAAGAGGAGGGGGTATCATTGGCAGGAGTGGTGGTAGGAGGGAAAAGGGAGGTTTCGGAGACATTGGACATGGTTGGTCGGATGGGGACGAGTGGATTAGGTGGAAAGGGGATTGGGGGGAAAGATGGAGGGATGAAGGTTTTTATAAGCAAGGAGAGCGGACTTAGCATGTTTCAGCTCCCGCTCAGGGATCCAGGTGTCTTCTTCCGTGGTATACCCTTTCCATCGGATCAGGAACATGCGGTTCTTGGCAGAGCCTCTGTGGCATATGATCCGCAGAATTTCATATTCTTCTTTGCCTTCTACTAGGTCCGGAGGTGGAGCAGGGAAGTTCGGACCATGAACAGAGTTTTCTTGATAGGGCGATAAGAGAGAAGCATGAAACACATTGTGGATGCTCCAAGTTTTAGGGAGGCGCAGTCAGTAGGTGAGGGGAGATAGGACCTGGGTGATAATGAAGGGTCCTTCTCATTTTGGGGTGAATTTAGAGGAGGTGAGGGAATGTTTCAGGTTCCTGGCTTCTAACCAAACCTTATCTCCTTTGGCGAAGGGTTTGAATCCTCTGCCATGGCGAGCTTTCATAACCTATCTAGCAAGTTCATGAGCAGCTAGGGCTTCGTCTCTAGCGGCGGTGAGGGATTTCAAGCGGGTTTCTACTGCAGGGAGGTTGGTTTCAGAGAGAATGGTGGGGAGGGGGCGGGGATCAAAGCCCATCATGAGAAAGAAGGGGGACTTTCCAGTGACAGAGTGAGGGCGGTGGTTATGGGCGAATTCTGCATGGGCGATTCAATCAGCCCATGAGATGGGGTTATCGCCGCAAAAGATCTGAAGATAGGTCTTGACTTCCTGATTGACCCATTCTGTTTCTCCATCAGTTTGAGGATGATAGGCGGTGGAGAGGGAGAGGTCATATCCCAGGACTTTTCCTAGCTCTTTGGCGAAGGAGGAAGCAAATTGGGGGCCACAGTCAGAGATGATTTTGTCATATAGGCCGAATCATTTGTATACTTTATGGAAAAAGAGGGAGGCAATTCCCTCAGTGGTCACGGTTTTCTTGGTTGGGCAAAGTATTACCCCCTTTGTAAGGCCATGGTCTACCATGACCAGCAATGAATCAAAGCCGGAGGAAAAGGGGAGGTCAGTGATAAGATTACAAGAGACCTGTTGAAAGGGGCAGGTGGAGGATGATTTAATGGGGGCAAGGGGAGGGGAGGTGGAATGGGTGTTTGCTTTGCACTGTTGACAGGAGGAACATCCTTCAACGTACTTGCGAACGAATTGGGCGAGTCCAGGCCACCAGTTCTCAGTGGAGACGAGTTGGCGTGTTTTGTGATAGCCAGGGTGGCCAGCGGAGGGGTGGTCATGGGCTTAGGAGACAATGTCTTTGCGAAGAGCGGAGGTGGGGAGGTAAACACAATCCTGGTAGGTGAGGATGCCCTCAGAGTATTTCCAGTCGGAAAGGCGGGAGCAGAAGGCAGGGGGGATGGTACTTTCGAGGCTTTGCAGAGCATTTTGGACAAGAGAGTTGTTGCCAGCGGCTGAGGCAATCTTGTTGCAAAGGGCAATGTCAAAGGCACGAACAAAGAGGTTTGGGGAAAGCAGAGTTACTGCCTCATTGTCCTTTGGTAGGGAGGACAGCTTGTCTGGTCGACGAGAGAGGGCATCTGGTCCGGCAAGGAGCTTGCCAGGGACATGGATCATCCAAAGGTCAAAGTCTGCAAGGTCAAGGAGCCATCGGGCTTGTCAATGGTTGAGGTTCTGAGGGGAGCGGAAGTAGGTGAGGTTTTTGTGGTCAGTGAAGACCTGGGTGGGAAAGGGAGATCCTCGAAGATAGTGTTTCCATGCTTGTAGTGCACGAATGACTGCGAGGAGTTCTCAATCATAGATGTCATAGTTGCGCTCAGCGGGAATGAGGGACTGGGAGAGGTAGGAGCATGGGTGCCAGTCACCATTTGAGTCGGTCTGGAGGAGGATGGCACTTGTGGCATCGCGAGAGGCATCAGTAGTGATGGCGAAAGGGGCAGAGAGGTCTGGGAGGTGAAGGACAGGTTTAGAGAGGAAAGAGGCTTTTAGGGATTCAAAGGCAGCCTGGCAGGCAGGGGACCAGTCCCAGGGTTTGTCTTTCTTGGTTAGGTTTATGAGGGGGCGAGCTATGTTGGAGTAGTGGTCGATGAATCGACGATAGAAGTTGGAAAAGCCAAGGAATGATTGAATGTCTTTAACCTTGGAGGGTGCAGGCCAGGAAGTGATACCATCCAGTTTGACTGGGTCCATAGCCAGAGTGCCAGGACGGACGATCATCCTGAGGAATTCTACTTCCTTGGTAGCGAACTTGCACTTCTCAAGATGAAGGTGAAGATTGAGTTCCTGCATTCGCTGGAGAACTCGTCATGTGTGTTCAGTGTGGGAAGCGTCATCAGGGGAGAAGATGAGGAGGTCATCAATGTAGATAACCAGCCATCCTTCAGTGATCATATTGCGGAAGGAGTTGTTCATTTCGAAGAACATGATGGTGGGTTCGTAAAGTCCTTTGTGAGTGATGAAGGTGCCCTTCCATTGGTCTCCTTCCTTGATGTGGACATTGTTATACCCCCACCAAATATCGAACTTGGTGAAGACTTTAGCTCCTTTGAGTTTGTCGACCAAGTCAGAGATCAGGGGTAGAGGGTAGGCATCACGAGGGGTGTGAGAGTTTAGGTAGCGATAGTCCTGACAGGGATGGAGTTTCCCATCCTTCTTTTTAATGAAGAAGAAAGAGGATGCTTGGGGAAACTTGGATGGATGGATCTTTCCACTTTGGAGGTTCTCCTCAAGGAAGGTTTCTGTGGCCTTCTGTTTGTCGGGGGAGAGGGGATAGAGTTTCCCAATTTTGGGAATGAAGGTTTCGTCGAGGTTGATTGTGTGGTCATAGGGTCTAGGGGGAGGGAGGCGAGAGGAGGCTTCTTCAGAGAAGACAGATTCAAACTTGGAGTACTTGGAGGGGAGGGAGATTTTGGGTTTGGATTTCTCTGCCTCCATGGCGAGATTGGTGGTGGTGGTGAGGCGGGCGATATAGTTGGATCCTTTTGGGATAAATCAGGAACCACACCACATGACTCGGTTCAGGATCTGTTGTTCAGTCGCTCTCCAGAGGAATTGATCCTTGGTTTCGAATTCCAGGTAGTTATAGAGGCTTTTGTCGTGGATTGCATGGATGTTGACATGTTTAGGGAGCCTTGGAGGGGAAGTGGGTTTTGCGAAGTGGGAGTCATGATGTTGGAGATCTGTGGTATGCAGGTGGTATAGATAAGCAGACATATCTGAGGTTTCTGCGACGGAGAGGGTTTGGACTTCCCAGTCGATGTCCGGGTTTGTGGCACGCAGCCAGGGAAGTCCTAGAATAGTGTTTTCGTTATCGCAATCCATGATGTGGAAGAGGACTTTCTGGGTAACTCCCTTGATGTCGACAAAGAGAGAGGTGGAGAAAAGGATGTTGCCTTTCCTATTAACAGTTTGGTTGACATTTCATACTCAGATGGGGTGGTTCAGTTTGGTCCTGGGGAGTCTGTGTTTGCAAATGAAGGACCAATCAATGCAAGAGATTTCTGCACCGCTGTCTATTAGAGCAGTGGTTTCAACGGCTTGGAGGTTGTGCGAGGGTACAATGAGGCGAATGTGGATTTTAATTGCTTTGGAAGACTTAGATATAAGTACAGGTGCACACGTGGTAGAGGAAGGAGAGCCTTGCGTCAAACAAGGTCTCCTTTTTAAAAACCCCAAGAGAAAGCGGTTTTTCCAATGACTTTTTCATCGTCAGAATCTTCTTCCATATCTATGAGGGCTGGGATATCTTCTTCCTCTGCTTTGGCGATATTTTTGGTGAATCGTTTATGAGAGAAAGTGGTGGGAGTGGCCGAGGAGATAGTGGAGCAGGAGGAGGCATTGTGACCCGGTTTCCTGCAACGAAGACAGAGTCCAAGTTTGAAGCATCGCTCCTGCTCTTCTGGAGTGAGCTTTGCGATTTTCACCACATCTACATCCATGGCATTGGGATCTTTTTCTTTAGGAGAGTGAATGGTGGTCTGGGGGACGAAGAGGTGGGACTGGCCACGTCCCCTGTGGAGCTTGGCAGTCATGGTGGCACGACATTGATAGTCATTGAGTCATTGCACATTGGTATACCAATCTGCGACAGTGGTGGGGACTTTCTCCATGAGGTAGACTTGTTCGGAGAGGGTGGGGGGAATGCCAGTTGAGAAGAACTGACAGAGGGTGGCCTCCTCCTTGAGGCCAGAGATGGAGACCCTGTTTTGGAACTGGGCGATATAGGAGGCGAGGGAGGGGGAAAACACCCATCACGTTTGGTCTCCATGCGGAAGGAGGAGAGCCAGGTGAGGGCATTCGCAGCCGAGTTGGAGTGTTCGAAAGTTTTCTTGAACTTGTCGAAGAAGTCGCTCCAGGTGCCTAGAGAAAGCGAGCCAGCAGAGAGTCTCTTCGAGGTAAAGGTATCCGCCCAGGAGTAGGCAGTTCCCTTTTTTATAAAGGAGAGAGCGAAGCTGACTTGTCTTTCATCGGAGTGGTAAACATCTTTGTTGATAGTGAGGTACCTCTGGACAGAGCACATCCAGGGCATTGCTTTATCCTGAGAACCATCAAAGTCCTCTGGTTGAGCAAGACAAAGCTTGGTGACTTTGGAGGAGGACATGATGTGAGGAGGTGGGGGTGGGGGAAGCCTAAAGGGAGGTTGGTGGGCGACTGGAGTGGGGGATAGAGGAGGGAGGGTAAGACTTGAGGATAGTTGGTGTGCTAGCTCAGTGTCGAGGGAGATGGTGTTGTCTAATTCTTGGGCGGAGGGGAGGATAAGGTCCGGGTCAAGATCTGTTCCTTCATCGCTGGATAGGTGGGGAAGAGATTCTGGGGACTCAGGGGTGGGTTGGCCTTCTCTCCAAGAGGAGGCAGCTGCAAGGGCTCAGTGGGTTGTGGAAACGAAGGGGTTCTGTGGAATGGAAGGGGGATGCCTTCCTTCAGGTCTTGAGTAGAGGAGTTTGGGAGGAATGGTGGTAGCGGTTCACAACAATGGTGACCGAAGGGAAAGCTAGAGCTTTTGTTACGACTGGCCCAGGTAGAGTCGGTTGTAGACTCAATGGATGCTAGGGCTAAGTGTTGAGTCCTAAGGTAGACACCAGAGGACAACAAAGGAGTCCAAAGTGGGATGCCTTGGATGACGAAGGGTTAAGTTCTGAGGTAGACACCAGAGGACGACAAAGGAGTCTGAAGGGGGATGCCTTTGGATGACTAAGGGCTAAGGATTTTAAGAGCACACGCTCAGAGAGGGGAGCACACGCTCAGAGGGTCAAGGGGGTTGAGAAACTCAGAGTGGGCTGAGAGCAGATGTATTCAAGGGAGAATTGAGTAGCTCTAGCTTAGTGTTACAAAGACAAGTGTCTAGAGTTTATATACTAAGGGAATGGAAGGTCATGGAACATGACCGAAGGGTATGTGTCAGCTGCAGTATGAATGAGTCATAAAGACTGCAGATGAGTAAGTATACACTAAGCAGATGACGAAGCATAAATAAGGAGAATGAGTAATCTGCAGTTATGGATGAGTAAGAAGACTGCAGATGACGAATGAGTATGAGTAAAGGAGGATGCGTAATCCACAGTTGAGGATGAGTCAGGGAGACTGCAGATGACTAATGGGGAAAAGGTTAAGGGCCTAGGGTCAAGTGACGCAATAGGGCAAAGGGTAAAGGCAAAGGGTATAGGCCTAGAGGCAGGTGATGTAGTAGGGCAGAGGGTATGGGCCTAGAGGCAGGCAGTGCCATGGAAAGCATAAGAGAAGCTCATGAGAGTGAAGGGAGATGAAGGGAAATAAGGGAAAGAGAAAGGATGGTTCAGGTGAGGTTCGAATGTAGAGACTTGGTAGTCTGGAGTGAGAACCGAAAAGGAAAAGAAACAATGGATCGTAACAAGTGGGAGTTGTCTATCGATGTTGCCCGCTATCGCTGATGCTTGCCAGTTGGCGATGGCCACAGAGTATTCGGCTAATGTTAAACATTGCTCAGCTGGGTGTAGAGTAGGGAGAAAAACCGAGGTGCGAGAAGGAGCACGAGAGAGTGCGTGAGACATGATGGAATGGGTAACGGAGGGTTCGAAGTTCCTTTCGGAGGACTATGCTTCGACCTAGAAAAGAAAGGTAGCTGCCACACGAGAACAGTGTCGAAATACACTCGCACGGGACGAGAAAGTTGCCACAACCTGAAGGAACCGGAATGCCTGGTTATGGCAATGATTTAGCTCACTAAGGCTACCACTCTTATTTAACAACGAAGAGTGGTCCTTCATTTGCATCTGAGATCCGAGCGCTACCTTGAACACAGTAATGTTGTGCAATAACTCTTAACCAAGTAGGCAATTCCTTAACGCTGGATCTGCATGATCTTTAATGTCCACACAAGTGTAGACTTTTCGCGCAAAGGTACAGCAAAGTTTCTCGTGCAAATGAATGCAGCAAGTCGCTCACGCACTTATGCAGCAAAAGGGTTCTGTAAAGAAAAGAGGGCTAGAGACGAAGGGATATGGAACATGTGAACAGGGGCGACGAAGAGTCGGCCGCTACTGGCAAAGACTATAAGAAAGTGGGAGGGACTCGGGGACGCAACGTCAGTGAGTTAAGAGAGTTTGAAATTTTGTTACGAAGCTTAGAATCAGTCAGAAATCAACCTATGAAGATCTGTCGAGGAGGCTTGAAGAGAGACGTTGTTCGAGGATAAAAGATGATTTCAAACCAGAGACATACGATACAAAGGAGTTGAGCTTATATACTACATTACTAATCCAAAGTGATCTTAGCGAGACATGATAAAGTGAAAAATGTGAAAAGGTAAAAGTGAAAATGTTACAGTAATACTCAAGCTCCATACTAATCAAAGTCAATTTAATGTTCTTGTAGTGGTGCAATACCACCCTTTTTCATAACCCATACTCTCTCATAACCCATACCTTTAGGGCTGTCCCAAGGGGTATCTGTTAGGAGGGACTCGACTGTATACATATATATGTATACTAATTACTATATGGAATCAGGCACCAGCACACACACCCAGTCTTTCAAACCGTGACAATCCTAGTGTTAGCAAGTGGCAACCACAACACTTGCCAAAGGCGAAAGAACAGATGAGCAGCATCAGCAAATCTCTGATTATAGAACAGGTGACAACACTATTACTGCATAATGACAGCGCTTACAGATGACAGCCTTTTATTATTACATCATCACAATGTACTGCAGGCACTACAGCTAACAGGGCACAAGGGTCCACAGGTGATCATGGCCAAACAGTGATGGCCAGTATCGGACAGAGACTGATCTTATGTACAGACTGGAAACATGAATTGCAATTGCTAGCAGCGCGCACGAAGGACAAGAGGGTATCATACGATTCAACATTCACAAAATCACTAAGTCAATGGCAGAGGGAGAATACAACAATAATATTCACATGATCAAACAACTACATGTGGATGTACAATTGAATCAACAGAGCATACGGAACAGTATGTACGAGATGAAAAAAGTAGTCCAATCTACCATCAAACTTCTGGTGATCCGGAGCCTAAGAAGTGGACGTTGAGGAATAAGCTTGTACCGAAAGTGTGACATGTACTCATATTCACAATGTTGAAACCTCCGGAGTTCATACGGCAGCACTTGTGGCTTGGTATATAATTGTCCATACCGATCCCGTTCTTGTGCATAGAATTGAGAGCACATCCAAGATCAAATTTGGCAACCTCCAGCTTCCTCTGAGCCTCCATAGCTCAACATGTATGTAGCTGTCCAAGAATTTGATGTTTGCTTAGCATGGCCTCATGAAGTTCCAACTCCAACTGACGAATAACACACTGAGCTCTGGCAGCCTCCACAAGCAAAGTTGCCTCTTTCTGAGCGAACTGGGCAGTGTCAGCGTCATTGTCGTCGTCGTCACCATCATCCAATGTGCCAGGTGCCTCAGAGTGAACCTGGTTAGTATTACTATTAAATTGGCACAATGGCATATCTTGAGATCATCATCTGAGCTTGGGAGTCCGGCAAGTGACCTTGGAGTCGACGCAAGGCTTGAAGGAGCAGCTCGAAGAGGTGAAGGTACGTTCGCACACAAAAGAAAAGATGTGAGCATGACTTTCGCACACGAATCGCACCGATGGCCGACGGGGTTCCTATGAGGGGGACTGGGGTTCGAGTGCCAATCAGGCTATTGATCGGTTTGGCAAATCCAAACGATGCCGACCCTTGCAGAGAGGTCGAAAAATCTGCACCAGCCTGAGGCATTTGAGGAATGGTTTCAACAGAAGGCTCCCATGTGACCTCCTGGGTACAGGCATGATCTGGGCTATTTGACACACGCACGATGAGTGTCTGGGTGGATGACATGATAGGGAGGAAAGGAATGGGTATGCAAATTTCAAGAAGCGGTTCATTCGCTTACCTGGCATAGTATGGTAGATGTCATTACCTTTGTTTGTTACTGACATTGGAGTCATACAATCTTTACAAAAATCATATCTTTACAAATTACTTGCGTTGCCTACACGCCGCCCATCTTCGATGCCAGCAAAAAGCACAGTACGTTCATTTTCCTCATTCCACCCCAGTTCCATCAATGCCCCACTGTCCCAGGTGTCAAAAATACTTCCCAAACGCCCGGGGTGTTACAGTGCATATCAGACAACCACAGTCAGCCTGTAATGCCCCCAACCTGCGAGTCATCGAGGTTCCTTCACTTGGACAGGCTGCTACTGGCCATGTTCGCCCAGCAACATGGGGGAATACAAAACCCCTTGATGTCGCTGCTGACACAGATTGGGATATGGATCCTCTAGATGGCGACATGGGTGTGGATCAGCAGTGGGCCAATCGGACTCCTCGTGCATCCAATGAACTTGAATGGCCAGCCTACTTTGATGCATGTGGTCGGGCTGTATTTCTTTGTCAAGGCATTGCGGAGATCCTGCCTTACGCTGGCCAGATGTTTTTGATGAGATTCAATATGGATCCGTTTTCAGCTTGGCATGAGCTGGACCTGTATTATCCCTTTGCAAGTTTGGCTGACTGGGAGTTGGCCAATTTTCTCCTGACTTCATTGCTCAATATGTGTGCTATTGACAATTTCTTGGCACTTACCATGGTGAGGTCAAACAAAAATAAAGATTGTTTTACTAACAGGTTCATAGACGAAGATGCTTCCGATCTCATTCCACACAGCAAAAGAATTGCGTGTGTGATGCGAATCTCTTCCCTCTGTTCCTCGATGGAACTTCCGAATCATTCCCCCGAACCCTACCTACCCAACCAAACAACAAGTGGAGTTGTACTATCGCGATGCTCTCGACTGCGTTGAATGTCTATTCAACCATCCCCTGTTCAATGGTAAAATGGACTTCTCACTGTTTCGGCTCTTTACCACTGCCAAGAAGATCATGAGGGTTTTCACCGAGTGGATAAGCAGTGAAGGTGCCTGGAATATGCAGGTATGAAGAGATTTAATTGTGAATCATGTACAATCTATGTGCTGATAAACCATTCTAGGCAGCTATCCCAGTCCTGGGTGAGACATTGTGTGGCATCATCCTCTCTTCTGATAAAACACACATCACAAACATGTGTGGTGGCAAAGCTGCCCATCCACTCCTGATCAGCATTGCCAATATCAAGATGAACATACGAAATAAGGCATCATCTCACGTGTTTCTTCTCCTAGCATTGTTACCGATTCCCGAATACCTCCATCCCATCCAGAGGATATGTTCTGTCCTTGAAGCTCACCTAATCCACCACTGCCTCAACATCATTCTCGAACCTCTCAAGATTGCAGCACGCATTGGCCGAATGATGTCAGACCCAGCTGGTAATCTATGGCTTGTCTACACTCTATTAGTATCCTACATCCTCGACACTCCTGAAGCATGTATGATTGTGTGTGTGCATGGTCTCACCTCTCCAGTCACGGTGGCTCAGTGCAATGATTTTGGGGATCCAGAAAGGCACTTACCACGCACGGCTTCGACAACCCTTGACCAGCTGCAGTCAATACAGTGTGATCATAACAACGTCGAAGAGTTCTTTGCCACATGTGAGGAGTTCCACCTGAATGGCGTCTCTGAGCCCTTTTGGCGCAACTGGCCTCTTGCTGAACCGTGTCAGTTCCTCACACCTGAGTCTCTACATTATTGGCATCGTGAATTTTGGGACCATGATGTTCGCTGGTGCAAACAGGCACTCAGCTGTTCAGAGCTAGATTTTCGCTTTTCTGTTCTCCCACCAATCACTGGCCTCCGCCATTTCCATGAAGGAATCACAAAGCTCAAGTAGGTCACTGGTCGTGCGCAGCAAGATGTTCAACACTATATCATCATTGTCATTGCTGGTAAGTATGACTGATAGTATTGCATCATATTCCTGACTCTTGATCACACTTTGGCTACTAGGCGCCGCTAATCCAAATGTCGTCATCGCCATTCGTGCTCTCATGAAATTCCGTTACTGGTCTCAAGCACCGGCCATAACGTCAATCATGCGTGACAAGATCCAAGCTGCATTGGCCAATTTTCATGCCCACAAACAGGCTATCATCGATGGTGGCCTTCACCGTGGCATGAAAAGCAAATAGATATTGCAAAACTGGTACATTCCGAAGTTGGAACTCATGCAGCACGTGGTTCCAAGCATCGAGCAGGTGGGTTCCCTACTGCAATGGTCTGCAGATACAACAGAGCACAATCACATTGAAGTAGTCAAGGACCCAGCCGCGATGACGAATAACCAGGACTACGAGTTGCAGATATGCCGCCATTTCGATTGAGCCGAAAAGTGCCATATGTTTAATACCGCTGTTTCACTCCACACGTTAGAGTTGGCCGGGACATGCGAGTCATCTGACAATGCAGACGACGAGGTGGATTCAGATGACGATCCAGCAGGTGACAATGCACAGGACTCAGCATCTCAAGTCCTTGCTGACCTGTGGTCACTGAACCAACAATCGTCAGACTTTTTCAAGATTGCTAGGAAGCTTGAAACGGACTCTCTGCTTTCTCCTCCTCATACAATTGCTACTGGTTCGACAGCACTACATCTCAACTATGATCCGTCGATCCGTCGCTCCACGATCAAGGCTGTCTCGGAAGCGTTCGGCCTTCCGGATCTTCATGAAGCTATAGTTGATTACTTTGTCTCAGAACATCAAGACCCTCATCACGTCTTCCACGGCTGGAGGCATGTGCCTACAAATGACGTGCTTCCATTCACGGAACTGCAGGTTTGGCACAAGGTACATGTTCAGCAAAGGACCTATCACAACCCGAATGAAACTGCCTCTTCATTCACTATCCACGCCCAGAGGTATGGTTGCTACAACAGTTGTATTCTCAATGTAGACAAAGACTCTCAATGGCCATTGAGTGGTTTAACTGGTATGTTCCTGCATAACTCAGGTGATTATGACTGATGTCTTATCAAAGGTCACATGGTAGTTGAGGTTTGTCTCATCATGGCTCCAATTGTCCCCAAAAGATCTGGCATACAAGCTTCCTGGGTGGAGCATGCACTTGTGTATGTGCGCCGGTTCGACATTGTTCCCAAGTCAGCCGGAACTATTGAACAGTCGACCGGATTGCATGTACTCAAATGTGCAGTTCATGCTAATGGTTCTTCTGTCTCCCAGGTGTTTCCATTAGATCAGATACAATCTTATGCACATGTTGTTCCTCACTTTGGATGCACTGCTGATGTCCATTTGACCACTGTGAATAGCAACCACGGCTCACAGTCATTTTACTTGAATAAATACTTTGAGAAAGATTTTTTTTTTGCAGTGTCAAATTGATAATGACTCATTACTATACTACCTCTCTCTTGATGAAATAGAAATCATATGCAGAAATGCCGGTGCATCCCCTGCCTTACCACTTTTCTGACAACGCAAAGGTCCTAAGTTATTCGCCAAATTAGTATAACTTTGACTGATATGCAAATAGTCTGCCCAACCTGGCAGTGAAAACTTCACTACACAGCAAGAATCGTCGCAGCTGTTACAACTTGACACAATACTAGGCTTGTCTGGCGATCACGCAGCCATTACCAATGCCGTCAACATCCGTCTTGACACCTATTGGGTACATCAACACCCTTGCAGTGTGCCTCTTGTCGCAGCTGTCGGCTTGTGCGACCTTGCCATCTCTCCCATCACTGGCATCACTCACGCACCTTTGCATCTGCCAATGACTCAGACGACACCAATACATTCCATTGCCCCCCCCCTTTCAACCCACAGCAGCTCCCTCAAGTCTCACCTCGTGACTCAGCAGTGTGTTCTCCTTACACTCTCAACGGCTTCTGGCTACAGTGCTAGATATCTGAAGTCTACCTCAACCTGGTCACAGCTATGGGTAAAGCCTCCTCGGTACTCTCCATCCTCGGTTCAGATTCGAGCTTGTGCAACTGCAAGAACCAGTCAATGAAGGTGTTCGAGTACCAGAGCTTCCACGTCATCACAAGGATCCTGAAGAATAATCTGGTGTACCAAGTTGATGCAGAATGATCCGGGAGAAGGGCATTGGGTGGATTCTGAGGGTGCTGGCAGGAGACCAACAGGCCAAGAAGACCCACAATGATGCAATAGACATTTTCACCAAGGTGAGCATCTCTATGGGGGCTGCTCTGTAGGTCGCTCACTCTTCATCTAGTTCAGGACCACTCGATAGAGACATCCACCTTCAAAGCTTCATCATGCTTCACTACAGGCCCTCTTTGATGATCACCATGTCCAGGCTGGCATACCTTGCCATTGTGGAGGCCTGTTATCATCTTTGTTTCATCCCGGCGCCAATACCATCTCACCATAGAATGCTCTTTTGTTGCACTATGCTGGTGACAATGATTCCGATCGGTTCCTTCGAAGCGGACCTGCAGGCTGCAGCCGCATATCGACCACATCAATGACCAGGGACTCACCAAGTGTCTCAAACACGGTATTGGGTATTACCACAAGGCACTAGACAAACAGGACAAGATCATCATTGAACACTTGCTTGAGTCCGGTGCTATTCAAGCTCTTGTGGCTTCGAAGGTACGTCTTTCTGTGAGCTGTCTTAAAGTAAACTAAATCGAGAGCGTATGATCAAGGATACGGTGTAGAGTCTACTGGTAGCAAGTTACATGGTCATCATTATGGGTGTCCAGTTCTTCAAGGGCAAGGAACACCGATACATTGACTATCCCATCATGGACGTGCTGCAAATAATGGGCAGGGTGTGTCGTCCGAGGAAGGATGAGCACAGTCGGTGGGCTGATATGCCGGGAGACACGCAAGGACTTTTACAAGAAGTTCTTGTCAGGGGGGCTGCCGATCAAGTCACACCTGCCGACGCATCTTCATGATTATTTCTTGGCTGAGATCGCAGTGAAGATGCAGTGAAGACGGATTGAGAATAAGTAAGACGCTGTGGTGAGTGCTAATTTCACAATTGTATTGCATGGAGCGATGTTCACAAGCGGTGGGTTCCTGTCAGGATATCTTGACATGGTCATACTTTTACCGCCGAATGATGCAGAACCCTAACTATTACAATCTGCACAATGTCAGCCATCACACACTGTCAGATCACTGGTTGGAATTGGTCAAGAACACATTGCAGGATCTTGTGAACTCAAAATGTATTGCGATCAGTGAGTTGATACATGTGGTACATCTCGTTTTACTTGACTCATTGATGCATGTACAGAGGACGAGATGGTGTTGGAGTTCATACACTCACATCCATATTAGGTAGCTTACATAAGCTATCCTTTTTACTCGCTTGTCAGTGTACTGTACCTCAGTTGACTCTAACCACAGTTTACTGAGGTAAGACACACATTACTCATTACTGTTACACATACTTACTCTACTGTAGACTTACTCTCATCAACAGGTAATACAAGTTGACTCTAACCATAGTCTACTGAGACTTACACTCATCTACAGGTTATGGCCCTGGTGCTTAACTCTAAAAACAGACTACCAAAACAATGTGTATCCTAAAACCTCACCAAAGACAAGAATGTCAAACTTGAGAGTTGGAGATAGAGTACTCAAGGTCCCGAAGCTGGATGCTTCAGGGAAGCTATGGCCTCTATGGAAGAGGTGACTCGAAGTATCACTCGCGGCACGAGGACTGAAAGGATACCTGGATGGTAGCAAGCCCAGACCAGCCGACCCCGAAACTGGACAACCTAGTGGCTGGAAACTGTCAACCGCAGATGAAATAAAAGCTATAAAGGAATACCCAGCAGCCAACAACAAATGGGTTGAAGAAGACGCCATTGTCCAACAGCAGATCGCTGTCACCCTCCCTGACTCCATCTTTATTGACCTCATGTCGAAGGAAACCGCGCACGAATATTTTCAGATCTTGTCCAAGAAATTCGGAAGCCGGTCGCTGGTCATAGCTGTTGAAACGAGACGGCAGCTAGGCGAGCTGAAACTTAAGTAAGGTGGAGACGTGCAGGCCCATTTTGAGAAAGTGAAGCTTCTTCGCAAGGAGCTTGCATCCATCGGGCACCCAATCTCCAAAACCGACCTGTTCAACATCATTTTCGCATCCCTGCCACGCGCCTATAATGCGCTACTCACCTCTGTGTCGTCCAGCATGCGATGGCAAAGCCACCAAGTCAACAGCTCAGAACTTATCAAACTGGTCATTGAGACCTACGACCAACTTGTTATGCAAGGTAGCATAAAACCTAAAGGGGAAAAGGAGGACGCAGCTTTAAATGTGGACACGAAGGGAAAAAGGGAACGTACCCAGAGGTTCAACGGCGATTGCAACAATTGTGGTTGGCATGGCCACCAGATGTGTGACTGCTGGGAGGAGGGCGGAGGCAAACACGGCCAGGCACCAGAGGGTTGGAAGTTGAGGGGAAAGAGGGCCAAGGACTTGAACGTGAAGTCTTTGAAGAGTGCACATGTTGCTGCCGAAGAGACTGAACCAGATGGTGTATGGTTCATTGAGGGCCCTGAGTCCATTGCTAAAGTGCCGAGCGTCGTTACTTCTATCCCATTCGCCATCCTTGCCCATTCAGACGCGTCAGCAATCATGGAATTATATAACAGTGGCGCATCACAGCACCTGTCCCCATACCGCGAACTCTTCGTCAATTTCACTTCAATACCTCCCAAGCCTATCCGAGCTGCCGACAAATGCACTTTTGATGCCATCGGACACGGAGACCTGTATATTGAGCTACTGAACGGAAAGTCAAACACACGGATTCTTTTGAAGAACATGCTATACGCACCATCTATGGGAGTAACCCTAATCTCAATCAGCAAACTAGCGGCTGCAGGCTATGCAGTGCTCTTCCGCGAATCCGTCTGTCGCATCTTCAATCCCCAGAAGCACCTGATAGGTGAAGTTCCCATTAGCAATGGCCTATACCGGGTGAAATGCACTGCAAGTCAGCCGTTCACAGGGGCCGCCAGCTCGCCAGACGTACTCACTATGTCAGAACTGCATGCACAGCTATTCCACCTCACGCTGAGTACAATCTGCGACATGCTCGCAAAGGGCATGGTTGAAGGCGTCAAACTGGATCCTATGCACCAAACCATGGGTCAGTGCGAGTCCTGCGAATATGGGAAAGCAATCCGCAAACCTATAGGATGCGTCTGCAAGCCACAACGCTGCAACACCTTTGGTGACAAGGTCCATAGCGATGTTTGGGGACCATCTGACATGCAAACCCCTGGGCACAAGAAATATTATGTTTCGTTCATGGACGACCATATGCGGTACATGCACCTATCCCTTCTCGCTGCCAAATTCGACACCCTGGACGCCTACAAAACTTACACTGCCTGGGCACGAACACAGCATGGCACGGTGATCAAATGTCTTTGATCCGACCGTGGTGGCGAATATCTAGGGGATGACTTCAAGCGTTACCTTAAATCCGAGGGGACAGAGCGGAAACTCACCACGCATGACACGCCGCAGCACAAACTGGACCAACCCCACTGCCAGAACCTGTGGTCGAACTGCACCGATCAACCCACATATGAGGAAACTCACCCTACATCAGAATGCTCACCAGTGGCCAAGGGATGCACGACGGCCATGCAGGAGGACCTGTCTTGCCATGAGGAGTTCAAGCTGTCACTCTTGAGGGCCAACATGAGAATGAGGAGGAGAGTGTGGCCACAGAGGCGGACGTGGTGAGTGAGGGATGGGACGATGGCAATACCACTTATGCGATGTACGCGGGAGTTAGCGAGGCTGAGGCACTCAAGCCACGCATGGTTGAAGAAGCACGAAATGGCCGGATTGGGCACACTGGGAAGAAGCAGTAAATGCCGAGCTCAAAAGCCTCGACAACGCACACACTTGGGATGTCGTGCCGAGACCGCCAAAAGGAATAAACATTGTCAATTCAAAGTGGGTCTTTAAGATAAAGCGCAATGCAGCTGGTGAAATCGATAAGTACAAAGCTCGCCTCGTCGCCCGCGGTTTCACCCAAATACAAGGTGTCGACTACTATGAAACCTATGCCCTGGTCACCCGCCTCCCATCACTACACCTGATCCTTGCCATCGCCACCCGCTACAACTGGGATATCGACGTCTTTGACTTCCACTCAGCATTCCTAAATGGCAAACTTGACGACAACGAAGTCATCTATATGGAATTACCTCCTGGCATGAGCAAACACAGCCGCGATCTTGTCGCCCACCTCCGCATCGCACTCTACAGCTCAAAGCAAGGCGCGCTGAAATGGTACCAGCAGCTATGCAAGGAGCTCGCCGAACTCAGCTTCAACCACACAGAAGCAGATTGGGGAGTGTTCATGGCGAAAATAGATGCCGATGTACTCATCCTAGCCTCACACATCGATGACTGTACCATCACTGGATCGTCAAAGGAGCTCATCAAAGCATTCAAGGCTGAAATCAGATCGCGATTCAAGATCACGGATCTTGGACCCATCAGCTGGCTTCTTGGGATGAAGGTAGCACGTGACCAGGATGCCCGAACCATTTCTATTTCGCAACAATCATATATTGATGCCATACTCACAAAATACAACTTCTCTGATCAGAAACCACTCTTAATCCCCATGGACCCCAATATTCAGTTATCATGGTCTCAGTCACCGACATCCGCCACAGATGCTGCAACAATGCAACAAGTCCCATTTCGGGCAGCACTTGGCTCACTCATGTACCTCACAGTGGGTACTCAACCAGACATCGCATTCGCCGTGTCGACAATCGCCCAATTCACTGAGAACCCTGGATTACCACATTGGGAAGCACTCAAACGTGTCTATTGCTACCTAATCGGCACAAAGACTTGGTCGCTAACATTCGGGATGCAAACCAAAAGCCTCGAAGGCTATGCTGACACAGACGGCGCATCCCAGGAACACCGGCACACCATATCCGGCTATGCTTTCCTCATCAATGGCGGCGCGATCTCATGGAGCTCACGCAAGCAAGAGCTCGTCACGCTCTCGATGACCGAAGCCAAATACATTGCATCAACTCATGCTGCAAAAGAAGCCCTTTGGCTTTGTCATCTCATTGGCGAGGTGTTTGGACCACTTCACAAACCGATCACCCTTTTCAACGACAATCAATCTGCTATCATGCTTACCAAGGATGGTAATTATCACACACGTACTAAGCATATTGACATTAGATATCATTTTATTCATTTTTCTAT